>JBBKCR010000018.1:9278239-9289360 GCA_037577295.1 Ladigesia roloffi
TATACAAAATGTCAACAATAATTTAGATTAATTAAGCACAATGAAAATAACATGTTAAAATTATTTGCATTTTGGGTGACCTTTGACCCAGTGCTGGTCAACTTTTGAAATAATGAAGGCAGAGGAGGACAAGACAGTTGTCCCAGTAAATTAAACAATTTTGTTTAAAAACTGGCCAGATAGAACAGTGAAAGACTGAGAGCAAATTTGAAAAATGAAGTTCTCCATCATATTAGTTGCCCATTTTTAATTGATATGGCCATTATGAAAGAGACGTTACAGTTTGAAGTCTATGCTGTTGATTTGTCATTAATTCCACTATCTGCCAAAGATAATTTGATTCAAATTTTTTTACAATACTTTCACAGCAATAGCTGATGTCTGTGACTAATTTTTATGAAGTAAATCACAGACAAATTTGATTCACTTTTTGAATTGCTTGGCAGCCCAAGTAAATACAGGCTTACATAAAAATGTGACTTCACAGCCATGTTCTCAAATCGAGTTGTGCTGAAATGCGTGGCCGAAGGCAGTCCAAATGTGCACACAGATATTCTTGTCTGTATCATAAAGAGTCATACAAAACCTGAATTTTTGTATATCAACATTTATTGATTTAGTGTTTGATACCTTGGTGGTTAATGGGTGGTTAATTGTTTTTTTAATGTCTTAGTGACTGGGTGTCCGAAACTTTAGGCTGACAGTGCTAGTGTTTAATTATAGATTTACTCAAATAACCTTTCAGTGTCGGCTTGATTACTCACACCGCTCAGCGAAGGCATCGCAGCTGCCCAAAGACGCTGCAGCCCTCAAGCTGAAACTAAGTAGTGATGTGTGTGTGTGTGTGTGTGTGTGTTGGAGAGAGAGAGAGAGAGAGAGAGAGAAAGAGAGAGAGAGAGAAAGAAAAAGTCAACCTAGAAACCACTAATGGTAGAACCTTATGTTGTTGTGTTACTTGAATAAGTGTGACAGGAACCTCCAGTGAGTGTAATGCAGAAAAACCCTAAAACCTTTGTGTGTACTGGAGTGAGTGTGGGTGAGAGGGAGTAAGGGAGAAAGAGATACAGCCTGGGGCAAGGGCTATGTTGGGTTTTGTGGTACATGATAAATCTAGCAGCGCTACATCACTCCTGTCAACAGAAAGTGGTGTAACTGCTTGACATCCAGGCTGTGTCCAGTCTCCCACTGGACCCATTCTGTCTAGCACAGTTCATGCTGAGGAAAGCCTTGGTTTACTGCTGCATTTGCAGGATTATATGATTATCTGTCAGAGGTTTAAAGATATGTCAAATATGTAATTGTGGTTACCTGTTTGGTGGATAGCTCCATTGCAGTTATGGCAGTTGGCTCCTATAAGAAGAAAAAATAGGTGAGAACTGAGGAAGTGTTCACAGAAATTATTCAGAGGAAACCAAAATTCAAAATTTTAAAACCTATTCCACGTAGAATTAAAAAATTATAGTATATTATTCCACATAGAAATGATCCTACAGACAAACATTTGGCAATGTGCTATATCAGGTATTGTGAAATAGAACATTTTGGTATGCACAAAAACTGATTATACCCTGAACACAGTCATCTCCTCCAGTAAAACCTCCTCCAAGTCATGCCAAGTGCCTCTAGGTATCGAAACCACCTTGAGCACCGTGCCAGCATCTGAAAGGAGAATCAATAATTGCCATTGTATTCTTAAAATAGATTGAAATACCATAAGATGCATAAAGTGATTACACCTAGAGCTCTCAATCAAGATGTTCATGTGAAATTATGTTTGTGATTTTCAGCGCTCAATAAAAAGTCTGTAATTAGAGACAGTGAAACAATATTTTTTACGAGTTAAAGACTAGCACACTGACCTGTGCCAATGAACATGACATCATACTGGCCGTCCTCCGCCTCCACTCTGTCTACCACTATCTGAGTAAACTGGTAATCCACATCAGTCTTAATAATGATTGGACGGTTGTTGATGGGAAACACTGGGTTGTACATGGCTGGGTGGCTTCGTGCAAAGGTGATGACTTCATCAGGTAGATCTTTAGTGGATTCGAAACCGCCAAAGGTTTTGCTTGGGCACTGTCACAACATATGTCAAGTTAGAGAAATAAATCAGAATGCAAACTTGTTTTGCTGTGTAGTATTATTTCAAGTTGTCTATGAGCATAGCATCGTACATCATGCAGTGCAATTAAGTACTTGTCTTAACCTGCACTTTCGCATCGTTTGTGCTGTGTGTACGTTGTGAGAAAATTAAGAATAAACAGCAACACTAAATGAAAGTAAACCTTAAACTGTTTCATATGTTTTAATAGTAACAAAAGCAATATAGGTTTACAGAACATTACACTGCAAAATTGTTTATTATTTCAGGTTCAAAAAGTAAGTGCACTGGCCTTCATAAAATTTAAGCAATTATATTTAGCAAGAAAAATAGAATAAAAGTTAACAGAGCAACAATCATTTATGAGTTGCAGCTCATTATTTATCGCTGATTATGCTTACATTTTTGAGGCAGCTGTGTGACTTACTTAAAAGTCCAGATCAGTTGTATAGTTTAGCAAAAATCTGATTCGAGCAAATATAAAAATTTAGTGCTTATAAGATCACAACCCATGAATAGAGCATAGATATAATAATGTATCTGCCTTACCGTGCCAGGCCGTGGGTATGGCACTCTGCCTAGGAAGGGAACCCATTGGTAGTTTGGTCCATCACGATGGGCATAGGGACCCAGAAACACCCGCCTTATATCGGCCATGTTGTACATACATACCGCTGAGCCTTTAAAGATATTACTGTGAACCAAAACAGAAAGAAATTAATATTTCTTCACACAATCACAGATTTTGTGATATAATTTGGGTAAATATAGAAAAGGCACCTTGATGTTGTGAACACTGCATAGATGACAGGGTTTTTGGGATCCTTGGAGCTCATAAGGAAGACATCCTCTGAAAATGACCAAACAAGCAAAAACTGTATTTACATTACATATTCCACCAATGAATTGTCTTTCAAATACACCCATGCACAACAAAAGTAACTTACGTAGCTCATCAAAGTGTGTGTCTATGCCATTGAGACCAGGAACAGAACAGATGAGACGTGCTTTGAGAAAAGTGGTCCATTTATTCACTAAACTCCTGTGGCCTCCTAGATCATTCTGTTAACAACCAAAACTCATGATTAATGAAAAGTAATGTTACACACATATTGCTGACCCACACTAAAATCAAACACAAACTGAACAACAATTTGCCTGAAATACAAATTTACAATTTACACATTTTTTGTCACTTTACTGAAATAAATGGCTGGGTAGAGTGAAGGAATGAGGCCCTGAGGTGTGTCCTCGTGTGTTAAAGGTTTACATCACATTTAACACTGTGTGATATGATTTTATAAAGCAGAAAATGCTTCTTAATCAGTTGATCAGTTGGTTACGGTGAGTTAGGTGCAGTGAGTGCAGAGCTTGGGGGCCTCCAGGACCAGAGATGGAAATCAATGCAAATAGAACTCTTCTGTGATAACAAACGCCATCTGTTCTATTGCTTAAATACCAACTGGGCTCTAAGTGCTGACTGAAATATTCTCGGAATGGAAAGGAAAGCTTCAATATCAATCAGCAGATCAACTGATCAGGCTGAAGATGTGCTCCAGCATGATCATCTCCAAACATTAACACTGGACCACACCTACCTAATGTTTATATTAGGTATAGTACTGATGATTGACACAGGTATGTTTGTATATGTGTGTTTTGTCAGAAAAGCTGGCAGCTGGTGATGTGAAGCGGTTCTGAGACTCTCACGCAGCCTGCAGTTATGCCTCTTAATTGGCTGGGCTGAGAAACACACTGCGTAATCTAAACACACACTTAGCATAATGAAACAATTGTCTGTGCCAGAGAGGAGTGGATTCCAGTCATACCAGAATGCCAACCTGCACGCAAACGAGAACACCTTTCTCCCTGTTCACTGCTATAGATTCCACTTCAGCTAAGAGCGACTGCCAAAGTCACACTTTAGATATACAGAGGAGCCTTTGTTTTTTGGCTGCTGATGACTCAAGTGACATTTTAGTCGTCTCTTCAACTTCACGGTGGGCGGTTGAGATAGAGATGGTAGAAAAACACACATGATGCCAAAAAATGTGGGTCTACAAGCTTCCACACCTTCTGTTTGGGAATGGGTACAATGTGTGTGTGTGTGTGTGGGGGTGTGTATGTGTGTGGGTGGTTGTTAATGCATATCTCTTTTACTCTCTTTCAAGCTCTTTTTATGCTTGTGAATGTGTAGGTAATGTGTTGAAAATGATATCGTACTTTACACAGCTGTCCAATTCTGGCATGTGTCGCTTTGCCTGTTTGTTCTCCATCAATGGCGTTCTCTCTGAAGAAGAGGTAGATCTTGTCATCTTCTGGGTTGTCACTCTCTGGAATGAGGTGGACGCTTATAAACCTGGGGTCTGCACAAACACAACAAGACAATAGTGACATTAATTCTAAACCGACAGCATCCATCTTATTGAAAATCCTACAATTATTACTCCTACTACTAATACACACGAACAGAAACAGGCAAGAGGAAACAAAAGTAAACATGCAGACTGACATTCAGCAGAAAAGAAACAGTAAGAACCGCAAAAGGCCACATGTCATGCAGAATTAGAACAGTAAAGCCTAACACAAGCAAGTAACATGATTGGACTGAGAGACCTAAGGGTGTAGTGGGGCAGATATTTGATTTGATTAAAAAGATGAGCTGTTACGGAGGCTATGTTTATGTGTTATAGCATTGAATGACCTACAACCCAAACCAGATGCAGCATATAAAATGTGTTCCATTTGAATACGCTGAACCACAGCAAAGATGTAGAAACGTGTAAGCATGGGTCAATCAGGACTGGATCTAACGACTGTGAGATCAGCTCTTTAAAGATGGTTTGCTGGTTAATCATCCTCATTACTGTTTGCACACATGTTCAAGTGCAAGGAGTCTTAAAAATACCTCACCACACATAAAAACATTCACAAACACCCCACAAACTCACTATTGCACAACATATGGTGACATGTCAGCTACACACAAAGACATATAAACACATCAAACAGACAAGACTGAATCAGAAAATGAATCAAGTTTATGAATTAAACTTATTACACAGTCTTTATACACATAGATTTGTATGGGGCAGAAAAATTTCCTAAGAGGTCACACTTAGTGAATAACTATAAATAACTCCTTTAAAATGTTCCGTAGTAGGTTAAGTTTGAAATTTGCATGTTAATAATGCAAATTTTAAATCCTCTTACAGGACTGCACTGGATTAAAAATAGGGCATGATAGAGAACCCCCTAGAAAGACATCATAATTTTTCCGGATCACAAAAGGTTCCTACATAAATTGGGTGTGTATGTATTGCACATTTTTCAGATGCCATTGTTGCCATTCTTCTCAGAAGAATCCACAGTGATTCTCTAGTTTGGTGCCTCTGGACAATAGTTTTCAAATTATTCTCCAGATTATCCATCGGTTTAAGGTCAAGGATGACTTGGCCATTCCAAAGCATTCTGAACGTTTAGTTTAGAGAGTGGTCGGTTTAATCGTGTGGGTGCTGAGAGGAAAATTTCACTTTCTAATGATGGATCAAAAAATTGGTCATTCAATTTTTGTAGCCATTTCCAGCTTTGTGCATTTTATTGATTTAGTTTCTCATGTCAACATTGTTCCTTTGACTTCATTTTTTTCGTTTTTATATCCAGAGAGACAATCTTAGTGAAGAACGCACCAGTGGTATATAATTATTTTTATTTATGGTGAAGTAAGGGTCTCCACTGTGCTGTTTGTGATTAATTTGTTATTCCTGTAAACTTGGCGCTTCCAACTCACAGGGGTTTGAATGCCTATTTCAGTTTTATTTTTTGTCTTAGTAGACAAACAACCTATTTTGGCTTTGAAAATATGGAACAAAACAGTTCTGTGTAGAAATGTTTTAGAATCCGGAAAATAACTTTTGCAATTTGTTTTTATTGGTCACACAGAGTTTACGGGGCAGCGGGTGGGCTGGTGGTTGGGGAGTTGGCCCAGTGGACAGGAGGCAATGGGGTATAGCAAGGTACCGTTCCTACACACTGGGTGCTGTGTTCCTAGCTACTCGCTGCTTCACTTGATGCATTGATTTAATGCAGAGGCTGTTCACACTGTGTGCTGTGGTGTGTTCACGTAGGTCAAAATGGTTTTATGTCTTATAAATGGTCTTATATTTTTTTTAATACATAGAAAAATCTTAATTTATCCTTTCTGCAACACATTTTGTTTTACATATTTTCAGTTGAAATTCCTATTTTTGTTTTGTGAAACCAAAAATTCTCACCATTGAGCCACCTGGAATCGTGCTGCTCCGTTCTGATTGGGTGATGTTCTCCCAGCGTTCGAAAAATGGCAAAGTCCCGCCCCATGAAGTCGGCTGAAGTCCCAGCATAAAGCTCACCATCTGTCAATCAAATGTGCTGAAGGTCAGACAAGGTTCATTACAAAGAGGGAGAAGACAAAGGAGAGATGTGGTGAGCTGATATGCTCTGGGCTTTGTCCAGTTTAATAATGACTCAGGTAGACAGTCAGGGAGACATGATAGTCATCACTCAAACATGATTTCATGCTAAGAGATGGCGTGAGTGAAATTGATCCTGGGGTGGAGAGAGAGAGTGAGAGAGAGAGTATGTGAGACAGTAAGAGGGAAAGAGAGAGCAAGAGTGACCTTTAAGCCAAGATGAGAGATTTAACAGTAGAATGCTCTACAGGTAGAGCACAAAGAGAAGGAACAGTCTGATCTCCTCATCCTCTTAGAGAGGCTGTTAATCAAAGGTGTTGGGTTTCTCTTCAGAAAAGCCAAATACCACACACACACAAACACACACACAATAAAAAAAAAAAATTAAACATTATGGTGTAGTAGGGCTTACGGTCACAAAGAATGAGAGTGATTAACAACACACACAATTCTTTAACAAAAGGATTCCACACAAATACTGTGTATATACCATAAATTCCGGACTATAAACTGCTACTTTTTTCCAAAAAAAAGGAACTCTGTGGCTAATAACATGGTGCGGCTAATTCTTTTTCATGGCGCCAAAAACATTTTGCTTCGTAACAAGACCCGGCGCCAGACACGGATTTGCTGACGAACACATTTTATAGGTTTGTTTCAGGTTGATATGTTCTATGCGCATTTCAGCTGCATCTGTGACAAGTGTTTAGGAACCTCAAACTCCCGGACCAATCCCGGACGACTCGTATTCTCAAGGCAAGCCCGATTGAGTCCGAGGGCGGGGCACGGTCCCCCATAGTCCGACATTTACGGTAATCGAAATATTTATTGCCTGATCTGCACTCAAGCCTGTTGTAAGATCCTCAAGATATGCAGAGTAACAGATCCCTTAGAATACATTTTCTAAAAACTATGGCAGTTTGATTCCCACATATTGTAGTTTCCTAACAAGTTTTATGAAGGAATAGCCAAAATAAACAGTAATATTCATATTATAAATATTAATATAGAATTATCATTTTAATTATTAGAATTATATAACATTATTATAATAATGTTATGAATATCTTGATCTTGAATTAGTGACAATAATATTTCAATTAGGTCCTCTCTCTGTTTTAGGAACACAAACGTTTGACTTGTTGATGCCTTAGATTATCTTTGTCATGGAAATTTGTAGAGCTGACATTAACTAAATTTAATTTGCTGCTCAAAATGCAGCTAAACTGTTCTTGATGCAGAATATGGCACTTTCAGGGTATTTCCAAATTTATAAAAATGTGTAAACACTGGCTAAAATGCTCCTGCTGTACTGATGACTGTATTTAAGTTGCAGAACGTTCTACTGAAAAACCGCATAACCAAAAGTTAAGTTCAGATAGTAATATGTACTGTAATAGAATATGCTACTAAATATGTTTAGAATAGTGTGTTCAGCATTCAAATATGATTTCTGTCAAACTATGCATGGACGTGCACACCAAAACATACAAACACACACACACACACACACACACACACACACAAACCACTCACCAAGAATCAGAGAAGCAGTCTGTAGTTTTGGGTCATAGGGGCTCTTTCCACGGCCGTTTTCAAAGTGTGATGACTCCAACTTGAAGATGTTGTCCTAGATTCACACAAACATACACACAAGCTTTAATCAGGGACAAACCACTGAGAGAAAGAGTTGCCAAGAGTGTTCATCTGATAGTCTGTCCAGTGAGAGACAGAGAGGAAGACACCCGTATCTCTCACTCAAATAATTTGTTTAATACTTACTTATACACACAAAGTAAAAATAGAGCAAAGCCAAAACACATCTTATTGAAAGCCAACAATGCAGTATATGGCATGAATGACTGGGTGAATGTATTTACCTCTGGTCGTTTGCCCACCTCCACATAAGCACAGACAGGATGGAAAGCTCCAGTTCCACATGCATATATGTGAGTGTGGTTAAACAGCTGCAGCACCTTTATAAAGTTAGAGCACTCCTTCTGCAAAGACAAAGATAGAAAGGAAAAAAGATTATAAAAATGATGTACAACTGTCCATTATCACTATGTTTATATACACAGGAGTAAAGAAGTACGAGAGGTCAGCTGTGGTCTCCTTACAGGTCTGGTTCAGAATATTTCTGTCGTTAATTTTAGAGACAGTGTAAGTACAGTGTATAAAATTATGCAATAATGCTAACGCATATTCTCACACCCAGCCGACACACACTTTACACAGTGATAAAACAGCAAAAATACACACTCATGCTTGTAGAAATTGGGAATGTTACAACAGCTGGAGCTGTTTTTGAGCAGGGGGTGTAAAACATCAACAGAGGCAATCCTGGGCTCCAGAGGTCCCCTGTGGCATGTGTGTGTGTATGTGTGTGTGTGTGTGTGTGTGAGAGAGTGTGTAACAGCTTCGTCTGTTGTGTGTTTACCCGTGATCTAGAGGCACGTGTCTGAACAAGCCTGACCTTGGTGGATACAACTCAGTTACAGCTCGTGGAAAAGCTTTGCAGAATAACACACACGACAATTGCAACTAAAAGATGAGTCAACGCTGCTGACACACATTTGGCGTAGTTTTCCCAGACCGCAGTAATCTTGACGCTAATTATCCAAGAAGACAGTACGGCTTTTATCTGTTTCTCCATAACTTGCTAGTAATAATGTCCTTTAAAATATTTAATGGATGAGTTGGTCTACAAACTATTGCATCTTTAGTTTATTTTGTATCACTCCGATTCATGTTCATCATTCAATAACTTCCTTAACATACACAGTAGGTTTTAAATAAGAATATATGACTATCTGTGCGGACAGCTGACAGTGTTTAATGCGTGTTACACCAGAGGGACTAACTAAGGCTTTGGTATTATTTTCAATTCAACTTTACTTGAAAGTAAGTGTTGATCATTTTAAAATAAACAAAATAAAAAGGTAAATATTTACATATTTAAGTACATATTTAATTTCAATTTACTCAATAACTATATGTGTTGAATAGAACCCTGACAAACATACTCCCTTTAACAGTGTTTTGATGTAATGTTGCATGTTTATCAGTTGTTTCTTCAGTCTCAGATGTAGACAACTTTCTATGTAATGTTCTATTATTGAAAAACCCACAAAGAAATCGTGCTCATTTGGATTCAAAACGTTTTGAGAGGCTAGGTGTCTGCAGTCGTTTGATGGCCGATGTATTGATCTGGAGTGCTAGCTGAGTTGCTCTACTTCAGTGGTGGCAGCTGCTTTCTGCTTTCAGCTACTTTCAATGGCCAAAAACTTGACATGGTTCCACTTCAGAAGTACCAAGTTGGAGTCTCACTCCCTATAAGTGGAGCAAGCTTCAGTCAGTTGCTTTCTTTTTGCTGGCACCCACCTCTTCACGTAAAAGCCACCTTTCAAAGAGCCCCTGCCAGTCACAATCACCATGTTTACATCAACATTTTACACAAAGCCTTTTACTGCTATTCAGACGAGTGCCATTGAAAGGTCCACCCAGCTCATGGCTCCTTTCTGGTCCTGAAAGGGCAGATAGAGCATTTCCACGGCTACGAGCCCGGGGCGGTATCTGTGATGGAATTTATGAGCGATGGAGTGGCATCTACGCCTGGCAACAGTTTCCACTCCTCTAGACCACAATGCAACACTAATTTATTTATTCTCTTACTGACAGATCTGTTGAGCTTGCTGAGGGCACAGTCTGGGCTGAACTAGTGTAGACAGTCATCTCGCATGTCTCGAGGACAGGTAGACCTAGTAACTGGCCTTAATTATCCACAGCGATAATGAAGAACACAATATCTCCCATCAAACTGTCAGTTGTCACTTGGGCTGTAAACTGTTATGACTGATTAGCCTACCACTCCCTACTTTTCATGAGAAACTGAGAAGTGACACTCTCTCACTCATTTTCTGTAACCGTGTAATCCCCACCAGGGTCGCAGGTACCCGAAGCCAACCCCGGGGTCAGTTGTTGCGAGGCAGAGACTCACCCTGGGTGGGCGCCGGCCCACCACAGTAGATAGAACATTTCATGTATAAAAAATGATGACAATTTCCCATTACAATCTCCACCGAATAGGTCAGTTATTCTTACTTATGTTTTATCATCACTGTCATAAAACAACCTGGTTCCTCCTTCTTTCTGTTTTCACAGATGTGATTTAATCCCTGTTCAAATCTGATTTTAACATCTACATAAAACGATCTGATAACAAGTGAATCAGGAGCTGTGGACCCGCTTTCCCCCAGCATTCCCATGATCATTGACAACTCTTCTGTCCCATTAACCGTTTATGATTGGATTTCTGTACCGTACAGGCTGTTGCAACCATAAATACAATGGGAGAGGAAAGAAGGAAACTATCTAGCGCCCAAACAACACTTTAAGGCACTAACTCACCTGAACATCTTTTCCAGCCCACTTGCACTCATCCCGACGTGATGAAGAGGGAGGCCAAGATATCTATCACAGAGAGAGTGAAGCAGAGAGAGAGAGAGAGAGAGAGAGAGAGAGAGAGAGAGAGAGAGAGAGAGAGAGAGAGAGAGAGAGAGAGAG
>JBBKCR010000018.1:9306892-9317939 GCA_037577295.1 Ladigesia roloffi
AAGCGCAGAAGATAAATCGTGCTGCTGCTGCTGTTCAGGTTTCAGTGTGTGGTGGGTCTGAAGAAGGCAGAGGAAAGAGTGACAGAATTGTTCTAGATGACAATAGGGCTCTAACGAGGGGATTTGACAAGTGGATAGGTCTTATCTAAATTAAACATTACATTCATTACTGTTATCTTAATTAGGCTTTCCAACATTCAGCACATTAAGTAATGAAGTGTTCTTAATGAACTCTGAGTTTGCCTAATTAAGACATCCGTCCATTGTTTCCAAAAACTCGCAGCAGAGTTTCTGAGGTTTTTGTGTTTTTTTTTTCCAGAGATTATACAAGCTGTCAGAAATAGAGCTTTCATTAGTAGCCTCGCACATTAATGAAACGCTTAAATTAAAATATTTGCCTGTGTTCCTGATTTTCAGGAGGTAATGGCTGATTGTATCACTGGGCAAGAGGAGGTCAGATAAATGTCTGCTTCCTTCATGATTAATTAGCATTTATAAGAATTATTTTGAAGGTCAGTATTATTTTCCTCAAAGGCACAATTTGTATAAGAATAATGTAGGACCACTTGTGGTCCTGGACCACAAAACATATATGTTAGCTTTAATTAGACTAGATATTTGCAACCCTGTAAAGTGATTCTACTTAAACATACATACTGCTTTGTATTTCTGATATAAAGGAGTCACTCTGAATCGAAATCTTAATCTCAAAGAGTCTGTGTATCAGATAATCAAATATTCTTTTTTTAGATCTTTTTTTTTAGTTAATTGTAGTATGAGTACACTGTCATCAAAATGTACAATTCACTCCTTGGTCCATATATTTAAACTGAGATGCAAAAATGACATTTAAAAGCCAAATGATAGCTGTGTAATTATGAGAGTGAGGAAGGGAAGTGTGTGCCCACATACAGACTGCAGTGGTTAAAACGGGTACCTAAAAAACAGTGAAAGAACAATAACCCATGAGGCAGTGAAGTAGTAGCTCTAAAAGAAGCTAAGGAGATGGTGGGGGGTGCCGGTGGTGATCGGGTGGGGGGTCATTCAGGGTGAGACCAGACACAAACCCTCAGGCTTCAGCCAATGAATCAGGCTTTAGGAAGCACTCAACCCAGGGTGACCCTGTCCAGCTCAGACACAGAGGCCATGGAGGTGGGCTCCTGAGCCCCGGAACCAGAGTTCCTCTCCACACTGACTGCACCCAATCAAAGGGCAATCTGATACTCAGACACAGTTTGCAAACAAAGCAGCCACGGCACCAATAAAGCAGACGTACATGTGCTAAAACATTCATCAGAACAAAAGGGGGCATGGAGGGGAGGTAAGCTAAAGATAGGCAGCTGTTGCAACTCAAATAACATCTGAGAAATACACTGCATATCAGAATTAGGTGACATAATAATTTTTTATAATAAAATCATGATCTTATTAAATTTTCGGGTCATACCCTTTAACCCACAGGAGCAGAGAGATATTACTTAGATTCTGCATAGTTCAAATTCAATTATGTAATTTATTCAATATTGAACTACATAATAAGTGACCTTATATTACAGAACATTTCCTCTGCTTAATGAGTTTAAGCAATTTCCTCTGGGATCAATCTCATTTTCTGATTCTGAGGGTCAGTAATAATGAACAGAAAATTTCATCCTTCTTTCGTTATAGTGAGGGATAACTTGAAATCTCGGTAGATGTTACAGAAATGTGTAACTTTTAACTTGAAGTAAAACATCACAAAATCAAATCAAGAACTGACATCAAATAATGCATTCTCATGTAGAGACATTATTAAACCGAACCTGTGGAAATGAAATTAGGGACCGCTCTGAGCTCTTGCTTTGCTCTTCAGCATCTTTCATGCCATGTGAATCTTTCTGGGTCATCTCGGTGATTTAGGAACCTTTTCAGAAGAGCAATTTTAAGAGGCAGGGCCATTTGCATGTTAAAATGTTCAATCTCGCTCCATGGAGAGATTCTAAAGCCATTTAGTCAGTTACACCTCTTTGTTCCGATTGAGAGGATTACATGCAGACGGGATCTCTGCCTATCAGGTTCCTGAGTATTCCAATGGTGAGGACGGCGCGCTGATTAGGAGCAGTAGGCCGAAGCAGCAGGAAGGTTTGCAGCATTTTAAGCGGAAGTCATTTGTTCCTGCAGATTGGCAAAGAGGGAGAGTGGAAACCCAAGACAGGGTTCTCTCAAGATGACCTTGCAGATAAAATTAGACTTAAGAGCTCCTTTATAGAAACAATGTGCTTAAAATTCCATATATCCAAGCAAATGAGGAAAGGAAGTCTGCGACACAGGGTGACAGGTTACAGAAACAGGTTTTTAGAGATCGAATTACAGCATACAAAAAAAAAGAAAGATATGGACTAATATTGATCTTGAAATTAAGTTAAGTGATTCTTTCAGTGGCAGATAATTCAAACTGCTCTGTGGTTTTTAGCCTTTTTATCCATGTCAAAATTTTTTACACTGAGACCCACGTTCATTGCTGTAGACATTTTAGTGTAGATGTTTCAAGAGCTCTGGATAATCTTCTTACACCTTCAGGAGGAAATGTGATGGTTTTAAAGGAACAGTAACAGTAAAGGAATGTTTCACTTTTGCTTGAAACGTTTGTTAACACTGCATTTGGAAGGTCAACTACATTAGAGGTTTTGTAGATGCTCAGCTTGTCTTTAGCTAGCATTCAACAATTTTTCTGTTAAATGTAAATAAACTATAAGTTAAATAGAAAATAATCTATCAAATCTTACCCTAAATCTAAAACGAATCCTCACATTAACCTCAATACTCTCATCCTAAACAGAATTAATAATCCCAAATAATTAATCACTAAATAGTGTATTAACAAGTAAAATATCTGTAGATAATCTGACCAAACGTTTTCCATTCAAACTCTGTTTTTAATTTGACCAGAATTTAACCACACCTCTCTTATACATTCTTCAATCTAGAGAAAATTTCTATATTACCTTAAGGAGTATAAAATTGTAAACGCTAAGGCGTTGGCTATAATACATCCTAATCAATTTGTCAAATGTTGGGGGGCATTAGCTATGCTGAATCTACATTCGCAATCATAAATAAGGCATGACGGCATGGCAAAGATCACCTAAGCTGCCTCGGCTTGACCATTAACATAAACAAATAAGTGAAATATCTGGCTGTCGGCAAACATTTCAAAGCAATTTTCTTTTCTGACAGAACCCACTGCAGTCATTAGGCCCTCGCTCAGGCTCAGACAACAGAGGCTTGCAGGAGAGGAAACTGGTAGCACATTTTCTACTAAAATCCACAGCGCTTTTCCTGTCAAGATTCAATTACCCATGTGCCCAACTACCATATGCCATTTAGGAAAAGTGGAAACAATTACCTGAAATAGCTTAAGTGACTCCATGCGTACAACGGCCATAAATAATATTAATAAACCAGCAGGGCCGGGGGGATTTTAGCACCATGTTTTATTCAGCCATTCTTAGCTATGAAAATTGTTTGTTTATGTGGAATTTTACAAAACACGACAGAATTGTTCTTAGAAAACCAAGTGGTACATTTCGTTTGGTGGTTTAAATACATTTTTCAGTTTCAGAACATCTCTCATGCACTCTTTCTCGGGTCCCTCTGGTTTTTAATCTGTTTATGGCAAACCATGCATGCTACACAATGCTGGGTTTCATTCTGTCTTATCTAATGTCTTGCCAGCGATACATTGAGAGATTCAAGAGATGTCTTAACTCATCACAGTCTAGTTCCAGTGTAGCTGCATCTTCATGCTTGGCACAGTAATATGTATCAGTGTTTGTGAAGTCCAGCTTTCTATGTGGTGCAATTCTGTTTTATTGCACAGTGGTTTTATTTCATAGTGATAGTTTCAGAGTGAGATGACAAGTGTGAAGTGTGCCTTAATAAAACTTTAAGCTTAATAAAAATGTACAAAAAATATTTTAAAATTTTTGTAGCGTAACATATTTCTAAGGTGTTTATTCTTCAATGTAGATAATTGAAAATACGTTATTAAAATATTATAGTAAGCCTTAGACTATAATATGTCTGGAAATGTATGTGGTTGAAGGAAAACAAGAGTTATTATGAGTTGCGCAACTTTTTAGGGCCACAGCAAGCCTCGCTCTTTCTCTCTGCAAGGCACTTGTATGTCTGCTCACACGACCCAGTGTTTGGATTAGCCAGAGGGGGTTGGGAGTGCGTTAGTCAGAGGGGGTGGTGGGTAGGAGCACCCAGAATTGCATTAGTGGACCTGAAGGGAGAGTGTTGATAGGGACCTGTCAGTCACACTGAGTGATGTTTTAGCCTCCATCAGATTGATGGCTCGTTAACGGATCTTTCACTGCTCATGCAAAAGCATATGCCATCAACCTGTTTATCCATGTCACTGACAAACTCAGCAGTTCCACTCTTTTCCACAGTAAATGACTGCAAATGTTTTCAGCAACTGATTTATTACATGTACTAAAGTAGATAATGCAATTGAAGGCACATGGGTAAGCAAAATAGAATTGACAATTAGATACAGATCTACTCACATGATTCTTCATGAAGATACACAAACAAGATGACTGCTGAGTATGTGACATTTGTGAGTAGAAAGTTGTTCCCAGTCTGATATGAGGTGCTGGACCTCCCTCCCTAAAACTGATCAAATTTTACAAGCAGCTGAAGGAACTCTCAATCACTCTTGGCTTCAATGGCACATGTTAGCATGCCAGCAAATTAAAGGTTTAGCGTTGCATCATAAAACAACACTCTACCACACTAGAAGCAGCGTGGAATTCTATGGTCAGTGGATGTGGTCACTCTTTGATCTTTATAGGAAATCTGCTGCTAATGGTTGTTCATCTAAGGTAACAGATAAGGCACAATGAAAGCATTGTATGCTGTTTAGAGCAACCTAGGTTATCACCCGACCGCTTAATATTTCCTCAAATCTACTATCCATTCAGATGAGGGGCATCGTGTATAGGCCATTGTCAACAGAGCAGAGACAATAGCAAGTTGATTCCTTTGGATTAAGTTTTTGTTCTATTCTCTTGTTTTTTTTTTATTTCACTGTTCTTACCTTTGTACTATTCTGCTTTGGAAATGCTAATTTCTCACGTGTGGGACTAATAAAGGTTTATATCAACTTATGTTATTTCAAAGTTTTGTTAATGGAAATTAGATCAGATCGTCAGTACATAGGGTTTTGGAAGGGCATTGTTGTATTTGAATTTGGTATTTCTGCAATTGAAATGAACTGTAGACCACAAAGATGAGGAGCAAAGCTAGCGCATTTCCAGATAACAAAATCTGGAAGCTGTCAGAGAAGTAGCCTGGTTACTTTAGTCATCTCCTATAATGACAGAGTGCTGTTGGCCAAGAACAAGGCAGCTGTGGGTTCCTGCCAGTCTCTGGACAAGAGTTCAGATAGACTTCCCTGAGAAATGCCTGCATAAATGATGGAAGCTCAAGGGAAAGTTGGTATGTAAGGCTTTCTGTGCTCTTTTGAGACAAAACGAGCTATTCATGAGCTCTTGTGATACGCACACAACAGCAAGAAAACGTTCTACTAAGTATAAAGGTATATTTGTGAAACATTGATTGCCCCAATAAGTGGGTTTAGACATGTTCATACAAACCCGTTCCGGCAAAATCTACAAGCTTTATGTTAGACCAATTAATTACTTCATGTCATATTCTTCAATTGTTCCATGCACAGCATTATTCTATTTAAAATTATTAAATAGAATGTCAGGTTGATTGATTAATTGTAACAGTTTCTGCTTCTTATTTTGCATTTATAAATGAAATTCTAAAACCCATTGACAATAATGTGGTGCATGGGATTAAGTCTCTTGTTGTTTTTTTTATAATAACAGTGCAAAATGCAACATGCAAACTACACCAATGTTCCATTAATAATGATTAATGATCATAATAATAATAACAATAAACAACTCTTCCAACCTCTGAGACAGACGAGTTTATAGTTGGGTTTTTAAATCATTCTGGGGGAAGGAGTTCCTATTTTATTCATATATTTTATTCATGCTCAGTGACTACTGATTCTGTACACTGATCAATGACTAATCCACTGCCTGAACATGTCCATGTCCCAGGTAATTTCCAATTGTATAAAAGTTACAGACCATTTCAGGTGAAGTTACAGTGATTTCCCCCGTGTTTTATGCACTTCATTTTAGGCCCTGCCAAACAACATTGTCAAAATCAAGATAACACACAGCAAGTGGCTCATTATCTTAGTTACCCATGAAAAAGAAGTCAAAACAGGTAAATGCAGCTGAAAATACTTTGTGAAAGTGTGTTCATTTGGTGGAGTACTCTTTTAAACAATGGCATTATTGACTGCATTTTTTAGAAACCTTTTTTACTCATCTGCTGCAAATTATTTTTTTTTTTTTTAAAGATTCACTGCTGTCTGGTATGACTATGTTTAAAACACTGAGTTCATAAAGTCTTTGTGAAGTCTTTGAAGCTGGTTGCAGTGGAATCCCCTGATAGCAGTCAGACAGGGCGGCGGTGTGGAGACTGTGAGTGTATAGAGAGCTGTGGAAGGGACATTTGTCAACATTAAGCTCTCAGAAAGCAAGGTCAGTACTGCTTCCACTGGCCTGAATGAGCCCCTGTCATTTGTTCTTAATCAAGCAGAAATACTCTGAGGGGATGGTGGAAGAGATGGAAACCACACTGTATCTCTCTCACTCACACACACACACACACACACACACACACACATTAATATCTGAACAGCTGGGAGATATCAATTTCTGCCTAATGGGCCAGACTTTGCCAAGCATCGCACCAACAGACATAGGCAGCCGTGAGTGAGTGTGTTCGCCCTTAAATAGTCCTGGCGGAATAACACGATCAGATAGAAGAGTCCTACTGCCTGTCAGCAGAGGCACCGCTCATTTCAATATTTTCCACTGCATTTCGATCACTAATTAAAAATGCATGATGTGCACACAGTGTGAGGCTGCCTCTCCAGCATCTGGTGCAATAAGAATAGAGCCATTTTTCAAAGAATTTCCATCAGCGACTGAGAAAAGTGTCATTTTCCTTGTGAATATGCATGAGCTGTTAACTTCTGATAAACATTTTTTAACAACATGGAAGAACTTTTAAAGTTTTAAAAGCCATTATACTCTACACTCAAAAGAGAACTTCCAAGGGATGCAAAAACTTGTTTAGCGTAGCATATACTTGTCTGGCTGGAACTTTTCACTTTCTTATACAACATTTGCTCTAATACTCATTCTCAAAATGATACAACCAGATTTCAATATTTATTGCTGTTTAAATTATACACAGGGATCAATTTTGTATTAATAGTCTCTAGTCTCATTTCAGATGTTGCTAGCAGTTGTAGCTGTAGAATTAGACACTTATCTATCACATTTTTAGCAAAAGTTAATTAATGCAATTGCAGCGAAATGTGTTCCCTTCTTTATCTGCTGCCAGATTTCCTCCAAACAGTGTCTGAGGAGACACAGATTTTACAGTCATCCTCAACTTGTTGCAGCTTACTCAAAAAAGTATCACTATACTTAATGTTGGGGATTAAACTTCTCATACCTTTATGCCAACCTCTTATTGTAAACTTAGCTCTGACCATTTTTTTGGTCATTTGGTCATTTAAAGCAGTCCCCAATTGAGCCTTGGCTGTATTACTTGTAGTTGCCTTCAGAAATCTGGGTTGACTTGATTAGTACTGCGTTAAATTAAATCAGGTGTGTTAATGTAATTTCACTAATCCAAGCAATTGCCTGAGGCATCAAGGAGAAATCTGGAACCAAATTTTCTTCCCTTTTACCAGCTCACAAAATATTAGCAGCTTTTATTTTATAACAAACAAATCCTTTAGTGCTTTCTTGTTTGCAATTATTCAAACGTTAACTTTGCTGGCAGAATGGCACATTTTCACATGCTGGGACTTTTGCCCATAACTTCCTCACAATAGTCATTATGAAAGGACACATTGGTGGATGGGGTCTGCTCTGGTCAATTTGACCTTTTGAACATACAGGAGAAACCGTGACTGTGCAGACCCTGGTTTGTGTGTGCTGTAACTCTCTAAGTCACTTGGCATAAGCTCAAGATATGTAGTAATACACTGTTTATAAAATAATAAACATTGTTCTAACACAACACAGGGAACCAAGAATTATCTAACACAATTGTGCAAAAAAATAAATATAAAACCACACTAGGGAAATAGTAGAATTTAAAGTGCTTTCACTCACAGCTGGTGTTCGCACATGGACAGGCGTGTGCAGAGTCGACTGAAGACACAACACTCCCTTTCCTAACCAAGAGAAAGAGTTTAAACAATACAAAATAGCTTTGTGTCACACTAAGATTGATTTCTAAGTAGAAGAACAGAAGAAGAGTCTTCTCTATTATTCCCGAGCTCTGAGACAAAGCCAGACAGACAGAAATACGGACAGAAACACACACACACACATGCATACAGGAAGGGACCCTCCTGGTAACGGCTCTAATTTTGGCATACTCTGCAGGTCTCTGGGGCTGATGGTGCTCCTGCTTCACCTGAGTACAGTCTGACGTCACTCACACCCTTCCATCTGGGATTAATACAGCACCTTGAGAATGTGTGTGTGTGTGTGAGTGTGTGTGTTCATGTGAATGCATGCGTGTTTATGTGTGCATGTATAGGAGAGAACATGGTGTGAAGTGGTCCTGAGCCATGAACAGATGTGTGAATTTGTCCCAGTTGAGTTTTGTGGATGAGCCAGAACATACACACACACACACACATACACACACACACACACACACACATGCATAAAGACACATACTTATATTGTATTTGTGGTTGTGTGTGTGTGTGTGTGTGTGTGTGTGGACCACACATGTTTCTTGGATGTTTCTACTCACATCCACAGAGAGAACAAGCAGACGCATGATATTAGCCAGATTCTGTCACAGGTGAGTATTTGCCTAGTTCCTGAATGCTGAGAAACTTTCCACAATTTGCATGAAAGTCAGACATAAACGACGTCCATTCACAAGCTGTTCCGAGTGGTGAGCTTTTATACACTCAACCTTTTCATGTTTTCTCATTTGTTGAATTTAGGATATTTTTAAAAAAAACTACAGGTCACATACGGTGTCAAATTTGGCACATTCACAGTTTTTCTGCAATAAAACATCCAACTGTATGTTATCTGTACAGGATGGGTAACATGCAACTGTAACATCTTAGCAATTATTTTCATTATCAGAATCAGAAATAAATTTTGCCAGTATTAAATTACATGGATAAAAGCTGGTTGTAAAAATAGTTCTAAAATAATAATATAGGTTTATTTTAACTATAATAAAAAAAACTAGAATAATAATAAAGATTTTTCATACAAATGGTTCAATAATAGTAGTTCAAGTAGTTTAGCTGTATCTACAAAACATAATATGCACATAAACATTTCAATATTGGAAGTGTAATAAATTATTTATTGAATAATATTTACACATAATATTATGTGTATACTGGTACTTATATGTATTTCTTCAGCTAATTAGTGTAACTACTTTATTTAGAAAACAGAACAATCTCATTCAAGTTTTCAAAACCAAAGAATACATCAATCCTGGATTCTCTTGGTGTATGATAAACGAAAACAGAAAAACTAAGTGCGCCTTGCTAGTACGGAGGATGATGGATAGTGTTTGCATAGGTAGACAAACATTATAATTCAGTCACTTGATAGAGCATTGACTAGCTTGACATTACCATAGCTGCTGTTCCATCTGTTTGATGAAAAAAGAGCTGCTGACTGGTGGTTTGGGCTTAGACTTGACCCTGTTCACCATTAATAAGCTAATTACAAATGTAAGTTTTTCATACAGTGCTGTGTAATGTTTTCTTACCCTGCTGTGTCAAAGATTCAACCCACACCAAAGGGTATCCTGATACTTACAGATAACTGAACTTGTGATCAGCCTCAGTGAACAAGCACAGTAGTGTCCTCTTTATCCCAAAGTAGACGTCAATGGCAGCACAGTCGAAATTGCATCTGTTTACATGTGCGTAACTGCAAGGAAATCCGTCTAAATCAAAACCATTCAGAGTGCAGGACTGGCCAACACAGCTTCATTAAAGCCTCATAAAGCATAAAGTATGTTACCCTCAGAAATAATATTGACGGGTTGACTTAATGCAATTAACAAGACGGATCGTCGTTGACTTTGGAGCTGTGTTATAAATTTTAAATGAGCCTGCTGGTTTTAAAGGATACAACACTGTGGTCTAATAAGAAATACTCATAAGAAACCTTCCATCACACTCCATCATCCATCTCATTCTCTCTCTCTCTCTAATGCTTGACTACACACATGAATGCGCATGACCTTTCGTACAGCCCACCTAATTACGGAAGGAAAATACAATATTGGAAATTATGCTGATGATTGAAATTTTCATATTTCAATCCACTTATCTTTCACAGTGTATCCATTACTCCAGATTAGTGTGCCGGCATCGAGTGAGTGTGTGTTTTTTAACACAAACCTCAGTGGTTGCTGTGGTGTACCTCCTAACCTTCACATGCAAACAGAGAGACTCTCTTCAGTGGAAAAGCATTGCTATGTATGAGAATGCTAACCTTGGGTCATGCTATTTAGATCAAAGCACAGAGCTGTCAGATAGCAGTAAGGACAGGCATTCTCTTTAATGGATGATATCTGGAGTCCACAGTGTTTTACTGACCCATATCACCTTCGCATTTAACCAATCTGCGGTGAAACATTTTGCCTTTAACACTTCTGAGACAAGGGAGGAGGCAGATATGTACTTTAAAAGCCTCTGTATTATGTAAGTTGTCAGTCTACAGAAAAGGCAACAGAGTTCAGTTCAATGACAAAATCATGTGTTCTGCTAGGTACTCAGCATCATATGATCCAAGATGTGAAAGACTATGGCTAATTTGCTAAGAATTACAGAAATATCCCACAGTCTCACAGGCTATGTGTTTACTAAGTAATGCACAGTATAACTGCA
>JBBKCR010000018.1:9341195-9354101 GCA_037577295.1 Ladigesia roloffi
TTAACAATAGGAAATGTGACACTCTACTGAACATGTTCGAGTGATTGAACGAAACAGCCATTTCCTCTAAAATACATCTCTCTGTCAGCTCATTTAATGGAACGTGGCTTTAATTCCAGATCTTTGCATCCACAGGCATCTGAATGCTATGGGTCAGATTTCCACATGGCATTCATGGACTGACACGGGAGGAAACACAGAAAGAGAAATGATGATTATGTCCACTGATTGTTTTCAGCATCAATGTCCATGCAAGGCGGATCAACTAATGTTTAATGCGATTGGCATTCATCTCGGAGGTCTTTGGCGGGGCTAGCAAGCGGAAAAAGTGCTGGCGCCTCAGCAGCTGTATCCTTCATGCTTTCTGGAGTATGAAATGAATTTTTTGTCATGTTGGTGTTGGATTGCTGCATCCAAAGTGCTCACAGTGAAAGACAAAGGCAAAGGACAGTGTTAAGGATTCTGCCTGTGGGGCGTAACCAGGCAGAGAAATAACGCCAGCTTTCCTCCTTTAGTTAAAGGATGGCAAGGCTGAATGCACTCTGCTGAAGGATAATGTCTTTATTCTTCATTACCCTGCATCTGTTGCATTGGTGGGGTCCAAATTTCTTCTGGATCTAATCTCCTCTGCTGTCACAGTTCAGCCTAGCACTCCGCTATCAGGGCCCAGTGCTCTCCACACAGCTACTGCACATCAGAATTGTTAAAAAAAAACTGCTCTTCCCACCAAGGAAGATGCTTTGATGGAAATAAGCCAAGAGTTGCAAAATATGTCTAAAGGATAAACAAAATCACGGCAGATTGTTTCTCTTACCTAAAGCAATGGTTCAGCCAAAAATCAAATTTATATAACTTCCCCCCTTTGCCCCAAATGTAGATGATCAGCCAAGACATGTTTCATGGCCAAGGTTTGCTTTTTAAGCTCTGCATGTGGTTTTGGCATGCAGTTTGCACAACACTAGCTGGTTAGTTGTCATGCTGGTTATAAGCTCCCACTACTTGTAACTAGAGCGCAAAACTACAGAAAAAAATTTGACTAAACACGTCTTGACTGATTGACTAATTGTGAAGTCACAGTGAAAGTTGTATATTTTTAAGTTTCAAACATTTAATTTCATTTGGCTAGAGTTCCATTTAAATAATTGAACTTGTGTCCATCAGCTCTTTACAACAGAATAAAACTCAACACCATGTTCATGGGAACACTTTTAAAATGTTTGGAGCCTGTAGAGAAATGTTTAATCCTTGCTGTTCTGTTTGATTTCTGAGGCAGTTTTTTCAAAAATGTGTGGAAATGCACTGACAAACATCACTATGAAACACGATTAACTTAAATGTGCTTAACTTTACCTTAAATGAACCCTGAAAATAAGGCAAACACTGTAATTTGAATTAAGTGGCAATTCATCAGAATCAGAATCAGAATCAGAAAACTTTATTTATCCCGAAGGAAATTGTTTAATGGACTTCATTGTTAGACTGATCCCTTACTTTTACCTTAAAGTGGGTATGAGTGTGAAACCCCTTTATCCTAAACATTAGGCAATTTTTGCCTTATGAGGTTTGGTTATTTAAGGTGCTAATTTTAAAATGTAAGGGAAAACGTCAGTAGATTTACCTCTTAATCAGCCTTAATCTGTGTACTTTCCCCCTTAATTTTCCTAAATTTCCTGGAAATTAAGGTAAAAATTACGATAAGTTACAGGGCTAAAATAAAGTGTAGTGTATAATAACACAAGATCAGCTGCTGGCTATACAGTCACTTTTTTTTATTGGACAAAGGTACGTTTTCATTTCTTCAACAGTTCTACTGCCTTCTCTTATTGGTTTTACGATCAGGCAAAAATAGAAGCACATGATGTGTCATTCTTCTTTTATTTGAACTATTCATTCAACAAATGCATTTTTACAGCTACCTCAATCACATGAACATTTTGAATTGATATTCTATATGATACATTAAAATTGGAACCCAGCTAGAAATAATCACATGAAAACTCTATAACACAATGTGACCAAAAACCTGTTTCAGAAAATGCGATTACTGAAATCTTGCATTAACCGTCTTATCATGTTTTCATGTAGCCATTTATTTCCCTCACTGGTGGAATTATCTCTGCTGTATGTGCCTTCCATTTAGTCTTGTAGTGATGAGTTATTTGAATGAATGTGGGTGTTCATGGTCATAATATAGGTCAGAGGGTTTTTTTTGTTGTGAAGCCCTCTTGACCTTTTTCGCTCATGTAGCAGGTAAAGACTCTGTGTGGTTTCTGGATCCCCCTGTGTTGCAGGTACCATGGAGGAAAGCACTCAGGAAAGCGAGGAACTTCAAACGAACTGCCATCTGCTTCAGATTACTGGGTCCAAAACAGACTGCACACACCAATAAAGCCCAAGAGAGAGCGGGCATACATGCATACCACCATTCATAAAGGCCAAAACCACTTCTTATGTTTAGAAACGCTTTCTGAAATATGAAGTCTTTCAGAATTGTATAAATATTCACAAACTTTGTCACCATCACTGTCAGAATTCTGCATTGTCTGCATTTTGAAACCGACTGTCAGTTCAGCCTATGGAGCAATTTGTTGGCATTTTATTCCAGACTGTTCCAGATGTTGAGTTGTGGAGGTAAATGTGGAACACGTTTTTCTAAGGCCTCTCAGAAAAAAAGCAAATATGCATTCTGAAAGGTGAATATCAAGAAAGGGATTTGTACTGTAGGTCCAATGTAAGATGCTTTATGTATCACTTTCAGAACAAATCACAGAACACTCTGCACACGTGTTATAGCAAGAAACCAGCCTAAACATGCAGTTTATGGAGAGTGGTTTGGTGTTTGGTGAAACACTCCCCCAAATATTCATTTGAGAAAGGGCCCCGTCATACGTGGGAGGTCTGTGCAAAAAGTGGACATTATATGTATGGCTGAATACACACTCCACCTGAAGTTTGAGCAATTCACAGGCGGCAGTTTTGTATTGATTATCCTCTGGAATTACTTTTAGGGTCTGAAAAATTCCATGTTATATTCTCATGAACTTTAAACCCAGAGGATCTACACCCCTGCAGAATGGATTCGTGGGAAAAAAAATTATATTGACAGTGCTGCCTCTTTGTCACTGAACCAGACCAATTAGTGGAGCGAGTCTATGCACAGTTTGAGAGATAAGCTACTTTCTTGCTAAACCGGAGCACATGTGGTGACTGCATGGCCTGACTTGTGCCGTGCCTGCACTTATATACACATCTGGCCCGATGAATTCTAAGGCTATTCTGTAAAATATCTTTCAAAACTTCTTCCACAGTGGTTCCTTTAGTGCCATATACCTTCACAAATGGTACATATTAAGCAATGAAAACATCTGCTTGCCGTCAGATTTCCATTAGTGGTGACAAATCACCAGCTACCAAGCATCCATTCTGTGACAAAAAACAGGGACACTCGCCTCATTATCTGAACAACATTCTTTCATTTATTGCCTGTACCAGTGAAGGTATAGCGATTCTGACATTTACTGCCTGCACCAGCGAAGATATAGAGATTCTTCTCCTCATTAAGGGCATATAGGAAATCATGAGCAACAGACATCTAATTACCTTTTCAATTTTCCAAATGCTGACTTGTCATATAGAAAGATAACTTATTAAAATAGATCTGTGTGATGTGCAAATGACTAGGCCTAGAATACAAGCGCTTGTGAGTTTTGTGACACTTACGACAAGCCTGAAATTACAAACCACAGGCTCCACTGGTCCGGCAGAACACAGTTCCTAGATCTCGCCCATCATGATGACACATTAATTTACATTACAAAAGCCCCACGCAGAAGCATTCCTTCACTAAGTGTTCTGAAATGGACCAGTGTTGGCATGCAGTAAATACAACAGGCAAAACAAAGTCATTTGGGATCGAAAAAAGCTGGGGTCTGGACAGCACCCAGTTAAACCCCATGAGTGTCTTGCAGACTCTTTGAGTAAAAAATCAACAGCCATTTTACAACGTGCCTGCAGCTATCTGTCAATAAAAACCCAGCACTAAATTCGGTTGTAATGAAAGAAATGCATTTCAAGAGCCAGTTGTGTTACACAACAAACGTTGGATAGTGTGGTAAACTGTTTAAAAAATAAAGGAATAAAGTCAACATTTGTATAGCAGGCATTTTATATACATACACATCACAGCATCAGTAGTTCAGTATAAGGTTGAGTAGACGATAGTGTAGCAATGTTATAGAGCTAAACAGATAAAATAGACAGTATCATAGGAGAGGTGTAGAACTGAATAGACCGTATTAAAACAGTTGTGTAGAATTCATTAGACAGTATTAATTAATTAGACAGTATTTGTAGAAATAGTGTAGACATGAATAGACAGAGTTGTAGCAGTTATGTAGAGCTGAATAGAAAATGGTGTAGAGTTGAATGGACAGAGTTGTTGCAGTGGTGTACAGTTGAATAGACAGTAATTTAGAAATGGTGTAGGGATAAAAAGACAGTATTGCAGCAGTGTAGGGTTGAATAGATGGTATTGAAGAAATGATGTAGAGTTGAATAGACAGTATTGTATCAGTGGTGTACCAAGGGGACAGTACTAATACTGTCTATACAGCTCACCACCAGCACCAATACCAGTTGGTCAGTATTGTAGGAGTGGTGTAGAACTGGCTAGAAAGTTCTACAACAATGACACAAGGAAATAGTACCATATGCTATATACAGATAAGGAAATGGCACCATTTGAATGATATTCAAAATTATATTGAATTTTGTAGCTAGCATTGTAGTAGTAGTGGACTATACAATAGTACACACTGATGTCACTTTACACACTAGCATCAGTCCCATAGGTCCTTTCCTCAGCTTTGCAGATGGCACTTTATATCTGCTGAAGAGTGGCCCAGCCAGCATGCAGCCATTAATGCACCAAAAAAAAGTGTGTGAATAGCACAGCAGGGGTCAGTGAACCAGCCAGCAGACACACACCATGAAATCTCATTGGTCCAAATGACTGAATAATTCAAAACTGGATGACCATAATCAAAACTCAGATGATGCAGTGTATTAGGGCTAATGTGTGAGGCTACTGCCGAATAAAGGCCGTTTGTGAGCAGGCTTATGGCGCTGTTCCCGGTAGGCAGCATTTACCTGAGTAAATAAGGCATGCTGAGCCTCTCTTTTGGCATTGTTTGCAACCATTACTGTTTACTCAGCTGAGGTTGTTCTCTTATGCAACATTTTAATAACTTCCAACATGCGATGGGAATTAAACCAATTACAATTTTTGTCTTGGAATGGTTCCACATCAAAACAGAATGCTGCTTTGTTTAGCAGAATTATAAAGCAAGACATTTAAATCAGAGCACTACACATTTCACTATAAATTTGAAAGGCTTCACTCACAGAGGAAAATAACACGTGCGCATGTGGACACACGCATTACTTTAAGGGGCTAAAGTTGTTGCAGTTCTAAAAGCAGGCCTTTCAGAAAATGTGTCCATGGTAACCCAGCAACACCTGCATCACTGAGCTCAGTGTTAAGTGGGAGACAAGACCACACTCATATGCAGTATCCTACATTTGCGGCCTATTTTTTAGCAATAAGAAAATAGCACTTCTATGGTTGGTGTATGTTGCTTCAGAAGGGGATACAGACATCAGAAGCCCTGCTGAAAGTCCTCAGCCCAGTCAGCTGACCCAAAATGACATAATTCCTTTCTCTAAGCCATGAGAGTGCCCAATGTAGTCTAATTATGTTACAAAATATGAATACTCCTATTCAGACCATGTACATGCACAACTCTTAAATAACGTTCACCACCAGACAAACCTGACTTTATAGGAGTTAAAGGAGTAAATCTAATTTAAAGTAGAACAAATAGTATTTTCTTACCTTGACTTTGATGTTCAGATATGCTTGGTTTCCAATTGCAAGCAAAAGAGCTCTGCATTGAGGTCGTGGAGCAAGAGGCCCCGGAAGGCAAGTAAAGGCTCCTCTTTTAAGAATCCTGCTTCTTACTCATACTGGTTGAGTAGTTGAGGAGCCAAAGCTCTTGGACATTTGTGTGTGTGTCCAAACACCTGCAGTGGCCAAGCGTTCTCTGCAGACATTATTTTCCTCCTGCAGGGCGGTGATGCCACAGCTTCAGTCAGTCCCAGTGCCCTTCAGTGTCAACGGTACCACAACTCGTTCACTTCAACACCAATACTTTCTCTCATAAAATGATAAAATGATTAAATGAAAAGAAATGCTGCAATGAGAGAACATGTCTGACTCGCCTTGGTGTTTTCACAAGCACGCTAGCTGGCTGGAAAAAGCTGTTAATCTCTGAGTGCAGGTTAAATCCGATCCTTCCATCCAGTACAGCATTCATACACCAGGAGCATGTGAGACTGGGTGGAAATATCACTGTGATCAAAAGGACACCAGAACTCACTTTCATTCAGTCCCTTTGTGTTTTTTTTCCTATTTGATGTATGTTGTAGTTTAATAGATAGTGAGGTATAATATTAGGCTGCAGCATAGTATTAAAATATTGTCTTAATGCAATCTAATACAGACTAAGCATTGTCGGTTTCTGTGCATGCTAATGTAGACAATTAGTAATGGTGAGCTACAGCATAAAGCAAGTCATCTCATCTAAATAATAGAGTTATTGTGAAAAAATACAATAACAGCCTCTCAATCAGACTATGCATCTGACTGAAATGTTATTTAATTCCCTTTGACATACAGTCAAAGCTCGATTTAACAATTGTCTGCTAAAGGACATTCTATACAAAATGTTAAAAATAAAAGCTAAGTGGTTCCGGTTTTGGACATTCATATCTAGAAAATAAATGATCTTTACATTTGCACAGCTTATTTCCATTAACAGCTCTTTAAAAATACCCACCTTGTTTTTGTCCCTTGTCATTTTTTTACACTCCATGCATGCTTTTGACCATTTTCGAAAATGGGAAAGAGAGGTTTTGTTCATAACTCTTATTTCTGTGTGACAGAATAGAGAGAGAGAGAGAGACAGAGACGGAGACAGAGAGAACGGGAGAGAATGAAAGAAAGAGAGAGAGAGAGAAAGAGAGAGAGAGAGACAGAAAGAGAGAATAAAAGAGAGAGCCAAGATGTGTATGTATGGGAAAGTAGTGTGCTGACATGTGCAGCTGCCCATCCTAAATCACACTGATGAATACTCTGATACTGTGGCTCTCTGCAGCTTAGCACAACACATGCAGCCATAAGCCATTATATCTCAAGTATTTGTAACATTTTACCTGCCTTGTATTATATTACATTTCTTTCTGTTGCGTTTCCCTCGCCAAATCACCAGAGACATGTGTTTCTGTCAAACAAACATATATATCAACCAGAAATTCTAATTAATGTATGTGTAAAATATTTTATGAAAGGGATGCAGAACTACTTCATTCAAGGCCTTCAGACAAATGGTCACACAATGTTAGGCATCCATTTAATCCCAGGACTGCCAGTGGCACCACTGAGCAGGGTATGGTCCCCACACACTTCTCCTCGGGCACCCCTGTTAGTGGCGGCCCCCTGCTCTTCTTGGTGAATGGGTTAAATGCAGATAAAGAATTTTACATTCTTCACACTGTGTTCTGTGCTGTAGTGTGTTCACAGATGACTGCTAGTTCTAGCAGGAATAGTGGAAGCTATAATAGAACTAGCAACATAGTGCTAGTAGTAGTAGCAATGAGGGTAGTAGTAATGGTAGTAGTATGAGTATTAGCCACAACAATGGTCGCAGCAATCAAGGTAGCAGTAGTAGTCTCAACGCTTGATTGACTATGGGTAGATAATGTACAAAACTTCATTTTAGTAAAATATTACTTGAATAAAAGGATCCAAACAGTCTGAAGTACTTTGAATGATTATATTCTTGTGTTGAGAAAGTTTCCTAAAGATGATGGGATTAGCTTCCGAAAGTTTTATCCATGTGTCCTTTTACACAAGACCTATTATTCATTAAAATATTGTTACTTTGAACATTTATTAGGAAGTATTTTTACTGAAACACTTTAGATTTTTACTATTTAGCAAGAGTACATCTAAATTTAGACAATACAGACGTACTGTAATTTGTCTGCAACTGTCTATAAGTACCAAAGTTATCCAGGTTTAGCTCACTGCACTGGAAAAAACCTACATTCTTATGGATTACTAAAGGCCTCAGTGCTGCTGTTTAGTCTGTCCTTTATTAATGTCATCACCATACAATAACACCATGCTCCTCTTTCACTCTCAAATTTACAATGAATATCTGTTCATTTAGAATAATCTCTTGCTAATGTCACATAGAGTTTAAGGTTACGATTTCCACTTTATCGGATATTAATCAAGCACAATATGCAGAGAAAATGGACTTAAGGTAAAACAATACTGCAGGTAAAATAACTTTTATGCTGCAAAGCAGGATCTCACACTGTACACTATGTAACCTTTCTGAATGCTGAATAGCTGTGAGAATACATGAACAAAACCGGGACCAAGAGATTTCAAAGACCTGCTGTGAATGTTACACAGTAGATCTTAAGCTCTGTAGACCTTTTTGAGCTCTAATATTAAACAGATAATCAGGGAAAAAAGAAAACAAGCATCTTTAAAGACACGCTAGCATTTCTTAGCCTAATCACGACTGTATCTGTATTGTAACTTTAATTACAACAGACAACCATTTAAGCACATTTCCTCAAAAGAACTAAAATTACTTATAAAAGAATGGGCAGAATGCATTATTTGAATAAACGGTTTAGCTATACAGTGTGAACTGAGGCAAATTATAGAAAGCTGCTCATGTAGTCTTAGCATTATATCTGATCAGTCAGGAACTCGTGAACTCCAAATACACCGCTATGTAGTTAAAGGGGAATTCCTGGAAATTTCCAGAAAGTTCTGCATATAGAAATGGTACGGCTATAAACAAAACGATCCGGAGTGGTTGAATGTGAAATGCTTAGTTCCAGTCAAACTTACTGAGTCATAATTGTTCACAGTGGGTGGCATGGTGGTACAGTGGTTAGCGCTGTCACCTGATGGCAAAAAGGGCCTGGATTTGATTCCTGGCCTGGGTGAGTTTCCTCCTGCAGTGCAATGACACACTTTCTAGATAAACTGGTGATGCTAAATTGCCATAAGGTATGGCTGTGTGCATTATGTTGTTTGTGTGTCTGACTTTTGACCTGTCCAGGGTCAGCCTATGAGCACTTGGATAAGCAGTCCTGGTGAATAAATGAATTGTTCGCAGCAGTGATTATGTAAACCAGATGTCTGAAGCATTTGATGCTCGCAAAAGCTACATCACAGAAATACCATTTTTCCACTAAACATGAGTCAAGTCTCCATCTTTCATTGTCAGGGGTGCCTCAGACACTCACATTATGTGTTCAGTGTGGAGAACTGCATGGTAACTACAGGGTCAGCTCTGGTGCACTGTGTGTGTGTGCCTCAGCCTGGCCCTTGGCCATGTACCATGCAAGCACAGTAGCAGTCGATTAGACTATGAGAAACACGTTTAAAGCGCTGTGTGTTTGAAATGCTTAAAGGTTTTTAAAAAGCCACTTTTTAATGGGTACAGATTGAAAGACAACAAAGATCAAGACCTGTCTTTGTGGAGAGATTCATTTAAAGTGTAATAAAGCAGCACTTTCCCCAGGGACGAAGACCAACAGGAGACCTAACACTTCTAACGTTGTAGTACTGTAGCATATTTCTCCCAGTATATAGTTTAATTATATGTTGATATATGTTGTTTAATTATATGTTGTTATATAATCATTTAATCACTAGACAGTGCCATGTGATTGTTCTTCTACACTCAACACAGTTAAATTCAAATATACTTCGTATGTATTTCACTTGTATATTCACGTTTTAACCCAGATATTTATATCTTTATGAATAAGACTATAGAAGGAAAATCTCTGAGTGCATGAGAAAGAAACACAAAAAATGTAAACAAAACATTTGAATTTACATTCTATGTATTTTTTTTATTCTGCCAGTTAGTCCTCTCTGAGAACTGAATATCTATGAGTGCTTCCTTCAGTGTAAACAGAGGTTGTGCCAAATGTTATTTGAGTGTATTTCTTTCTGAAGATCATTGGATTAGGATGATGGAGCAGTCAAGCTTGGGCGAGTTGGTTGGTGTGATGTGTGTGGAGTGAGCCGTGGCCAGATTGAGCTGATGAGGCTGAAGTGTCCTGCCAAACGTTTTTACCCTCAAACCCAGAGTGCCTAGGTCAGAGGTTAAACTTTGCTTGGGATTGAAGTTGAATGACAGGTCATTCCTGTTTCTTAAAATACAAACATTTAGAGCTAATACCTGAACTGATTAGGTGCTCTACATGAATTAAACCATTGCACCCCATGAGCAGCTTTACAGTTTTATTGAATAGCTAATGTTAAGTGCACTCCTATAGATTTCTATAAAATAGTGTGAAGCAAAATTATAATTTAGTATTCATTAGAAGAGCAGACATCTGTTTTGCCCCCAAACGTATGAGGACAGCTCCATATGTTCATGAGCACATAGCCTACCTATTACATGCTGTTACTAGTTACAGAATAGTTTATAGTAGGTACTAAATAATGAGCCTTAAGACTAATAACAGAAGAATAAGCCCGTGGTTCAAAGGGGTTAGCTGGGATCAGAAATGGTAGATTGAAGCCAAAATGTGTTCTGCTGAAGCTTTGATGTCCAGGGCACATGTGCCCTCTGCTGAAGTCCTAATGACCCCAGATCAGCAGTCGTTTAGCCTTTGTGCATGATCAAGACTAGAGCAGAACTCAATACAGATGAAGCAGTCTGAAAGCTGTAACTCTATACTCAACCACAAGACCCCCAAGAGGCTACAGAGTGCATTTCTGCCTGAGATGTCTCACTTAATCAGGATCTTACGCTACTATTTATCCCTTATCAGTTTAAATACCAATCTGTTCCATCTGATTTGTTTAGGTATATTTTCAAAGCTCCAAAATAAAAACTTCTCAGGTGGAGGACACTTAAAATTTTTGGATGAAAATAAATCGGTTTTGAAACATCGATGTTGTATTCACACAACATGCAGCAGGTTTTCATATAGTGCAAATAAACCTGAATAAATAAAAAAGTGAAATAACAAAAAAAACTAAAATTTGGTGATGCCAGAACAAAAACCTGTGTCCCATTTTTTTACATGAATTAAAAGCGCCATTATTAAAACACTATTTACAAAAAATCATTTTTAATGGACCAAGAGAAATACTTTAAACTTCCATTATAAGTTCCGAAAGCTTTTCCCTCTCTTTTCCCATTTGCCATTGTGGTGATGTGTAGCACTGTTCTGCCAGCGGTCAAAAGAAATTGCTGGTGTGATTCTATACTTTGTCAAGCACGTAGCTTTTACTTCTCAGTCTGGCTTTATATGAATAAAGCATCTGATGGGTTAAAAGTGCAGAACTATATTGCGTCCTGAATATTTCATTTTTCAAACCAACTGTGGCTTGTAATGTCAATGACTGGGAAGGAACAGAAATTGCACTTGCTTCCTGTGAATGAAGCCATCATTCAGCATGTGCGAGGGTGTGTGTGTTGTGGCAGCATGTTGTGGAAGCGAGGTGGAGAGACAGGGGTATAAATCAGAAGTGAGCTTCACAGGTACTCATTACCCTCACACAGTGAACAACTGTTTCTCCCTCACTCACACATTCCTTCAGCCCACTGCCCCCAGGACACTGTCAGTATTCACCCTGTCACTGAGCCTGCGGAAGGTCCCAGCAAGAACTATAACCATGTCTTTTTGACTCTCTCTCTTTATCTCTCTCTCTCTCTCTCTCTCTCTCTCTCTCTCTCTCTCTCTCTCTCTCTCTTTCATCACTACAGTCTTGCTCACATCTGGAGAAGTGTAATTGCCCTATAATATACTGCCAAACATCTCATGCACCGCCTTGATATTTCAATCCTGTACTTTTCTGTGGTATGTGTTTTGATAACTTAATTATTGCTCTTCTTTTAGCCTACATATACTGCATAATGTCATTACTGGGATGTTACTACTGCAAGTGTGTAGCACTGGAAAGCACAGGTTAACCCATTATTACTTTAATTTAATCGTAATTTCATTTATTTATTGAACAAACCTTATTATTTGGCCTACTATAAATTATTTAGTCATTGCTTTGAAACACCCATTTAGGAGAAACAATTAAATGGAGTAGTAACATCAGGTAGGTGTTTATTGTCCATTGTAAACCATTTACACAAGTGCACAGTGAAATGTTCCTCCAGGACCATTATGCAACACAAACATCGTACAATTCTAGTGTAGACCACACTACAATGTGCAAAAAGGAAAGTGTAAGAATATTTTACATTACAGGACAAGACAACCTATAGTGCAGTCGATAAAAGCAGACGCAGTACCAGGTGAATATACTATTGCGGCACATTCTGAATTCTAGCAGTTCAGCAATTAAATGTGCAAAAATTTATTTTTGGAGGTAAGGAATAACAGTGGTAAATATTGGAAATGGCAACAAAAGTAAAAGTAATGGCACAGTGTGATTTGTTTGTGAGGGAACAGTTTAAGTGAGCATGTGTGCATGTCAGTTGGTTGAGTGGGTTTCTTCACAATGCTGGTGGGTTTGCGGGTGCAGTGTTTGTTGAGACCCTGTTAGAGCTTTTCGGTTGTCCTCAATTTCTGCTGTGGGTTCTCTAACCAGGCCTTGATGCTGCACTCCCCATCGTACCTCTGTGGAAAGTAGTGAAGATGGGAGGTTTTCACAGGCTCCAGGTTTCACAGGAATTAGAGACACTGCTGGGCTTTCTTAGCAATGGAGGTGGTGTTGAAGTTCACTACAATGTGATCACCAAGTAACTTGGAACTTTGAATGATCGTCACTGAAGTGTT
>JBBKCR010000018.1:9355979-9370636 GCA_037577295.1 Ladigesia roloffi
ATGGAGGTGGTGTTGAAGTTCACTACAATGTGATCACCAAGTAACTTGGAACTTTGAATGATCGTCACTGAAGTGTTTTTGATGTTTGTCAGCTAATGGGCATGGCGTGCTCTCCTGAAGTCAACAATAATCTTAGTCTACATTGTGACTTGGGCTTTGAAGTTGATCAACGCCATCTGACATTGGAAATGAAATGCATTTGACTACTCCTTTAAGTCACTCCTTTGCCATGGATGTTGAGTGCAGTGATGAGAGCCATGATTTTAATAAGACATTTAGTAGATAATTATGAACTGTTCCTTTCGGATGTACACCTTTCAATGTATTAATTCAGTCTTTTAGCATATAGCATGAAGCCCGTTTGAATTCTTGCCTAATTTTTTGAAGCTGAATCTTCCTGATGGACTGATATCACAGAGTAAAGGGGGCTATATCTACAGTGGTTATATGAATCCAGGAAATAATGCATGGAATCAGAGGCTATTGTGAAGCTGTTTTCCTTTGAGTGTGAAAAACATTTTAGTTTTAAGGGGTTAAAGTTCACAGCTAAGCATAGATTTATCAGCAACATGTGTTTTAATTCTGTAGATGACGAATCCAAACATGGTCATTTTATTTTAGTCATTAGGTTTGCATGGTTCCTGCAGTTTCGGGTGATTATGCTGCTGAAACATCAGACATGAAACACAGGCTGGGTGCTAGTATAAATGTGCATAGACTGGACCTTACAGAATGGGTGAAGTTTATATGATGCCCTGAGCAGAACAGACAGACACACATCATGTGTGAAGGATCAATCTGTTACACACAGTGGGCAAGACTTGCTGGTTACAGATCAATGGTTTTCTTGTACATTTATTAAATGTTTTTATTGCAGATGTAATTTACTTACATCCTTGCAAAGTTATCTTACTTAGTGTATTGGTTTGTACTTTGTTTGTATGCCGTCTCCCAACATCAGTCAATCAGTTTTTGTTTCTATTTTTATTCTTTCCTACTTCCCACCCTTTAAAATTCACTTTATGCTTCTCGTCTGCTTTCTTCTCACTGCTGCAGTGTCTTCTGAAGAACAATGAAGTAAGTGAGAGGGGCCAAAGGGTTTTAGAACGTTTTGTTCTTTTATGTGTTTTCCAAGTAGATTCTTTCCTTCTTATGAATAAGAAATGAAATGACAGAAGCATGAATATTAGACAAGGGATTCATTCCATAGCACTGTCTTTTGTTTCATAATCTGTAGATCCTTGCTCATCCTTTATTACCTGGTCACCCTGGTTTTAAAAAAATGGTGTTGAAGGCTACATTCCTCTACCTGAATCTCTCATTTCTCCATCTCTCTTTTTTCCTTTAGAGAGCAGGAGGTCATTTGTTCTAAACAAATAAATAAACAATGCCTCTTTAAAAGGCAAAATGCACAGGCTGAAATATTCATTACGTTTGCTTACAAAAAGTGTGAGAGAGAGAGAGAGAGAAGGAGAGAGAGAGAGAGAGAGAGAGAGACAGACAGACAGACAGACAGACAGACAGACAGACAGACAGAGAGAGAGAATCAACAATGACAGAGAGAGTAAAGCAGCAACCCAGAGAAATTGAGATAGAGAAACAGAAAGACAAAGAAAGACAGAGAAAAAATGATAAACCAGAGAGGCAAGGAGAAAAAGAAAGGGATAGAAGGAGAGACAGACAAAATGAGAAACCCAGAGATAAAATGAGAGATATATAGATAGCAGGAATTTGCACACATACACAAGCACACACACCAGAGACCTGCAGTAAAGAATGCATGAATTCACTGATGCAAGTGTGCTGCAGCAGTAAATTACACTAGACATCAACTCTTATTCACCGACCATTCATCCAGAAATAGCATGCTGTTGTACTTACTTTTACAACCACTGCAAGAGAACTGACCTGATAAACCTTTATAAAGTCTATCTGTGTGTGTGTGTGTGTGTGTGTGTGTGTGTGTGTGTGTGTGTGTGCAGTCAAATTCGAAGGCAGTTAGCCAGGTTGAATGACAGCAAGCAAATGGGGCTTTAAGCATGCAGAATGGCCACAGATGACAGAGACTGGCAGTCAGCACAGCCCTGGCTGGACAAAGCACATTAGCAGTAATGACTTCATTTACTCTGTGAAGGGTCATTAAAATATCGATGCTTACTGCACATGAAGTAACCTCTAGCTAGACCAAGTTCCAAGAACGCTAAGTAGACTAACCAGGCTTTCTAAACTCTCTAAGAAAACACATGACACAGCCTGAATACCCCACTGGCCAGGTCAGCAGACTCAGTGCCCAAACTGCCCTCATTAGAACATACACTCATTTCTCCAGACTGTGTCCAACTGGGGCCGAATCAATCCTGCTATCATTCCTGCACCACTGGCCTGACCTGTTTCCTTTTTGCATTTTACAGGAACAGTTTGTTTTCGGTGCATTGTGAAAAGGCAGAATGTTTTGTAATGCTCACATTTACAATTAGAATACTTTCAGAAATCTGTAAAACAGTTAATGCTTGTTTATCGGCTACTTTTATAACAGTGTATGCCATGCAGCAATCACACTAGTAAGGCAAACTCTAAAGAGGAGCTCAATTAAAGACTTTCAGAACAAGGAGCGCTCCTACTAAAGCCTGAGTAGGCTGATAAATTAATGTGGCGAGTCTGAATTTATCTGAGCCTTACTGAGCAGTCTCCTCAGTAGCAGAAATGCTCATGAAGCATAAACTGAAATTGCAGTGGACTATGTGATACCGCCTGCCATTAACTGAGAATTATGATTTTTTCTGTTGGCTTGTCAAAGTGTTTGCCTTATTCTTGAGATCAGTCTTGTTTGTGTGATTGAGTTAGCAGCAGTGGACTTTACTGGACACTTTAAAAAGCTGCTGAAAACGGCACTATTCTCCTCTTCATGTGTGTGTTTGTATGTCTGTATGTGTGTTGTAACTGAATTTTGGATGAATTTAGATCACCGTGTTCAATAATCGGTCATCACTATATTTTTTCTATTGAAACACAGTCGAGTGTGACATAATGGGAAAGAAGCAACACACACTGCTTGCTTTGTGGGTGGTACAGGAAGAGGAAACTGTTCCAGAGAAGACTCAAAAGCACTGATAGACGTAATTTCCCATCCGTCTAGTGCCACATATTTCCTCCAGCAGCCCCATGTGGTCTTAACAGCAATTCCCTCACGTAGCCAAATCCAGAGAAGTCCTGCTGTCAGGCCTAGAAATGGAGGTCTGTTTATTAGCCTTTATGATACAGTATGATGTGAGTGCATCTGTAACACTTTCACTGATTAAGTTACACTATGAATTTACTCAATACGTGAAATCTTTTCATTGAAATGTCATGTTCAAGTTGATTCGTCATGATTCATCAGTGCAATTTTATTCTATACACTGTTGATATTTGAGTTTGTGGAAATTAAAGCAAAAATATAAGACATAATATGACATGCACACTGGTTACTTTGCTCAAATTTGCTATACAGTCAGTGTTGGGCGGTAAAGGAATGCGTGTAAAACTAATCAGATCTTTTATAAGTGTAAAGTGTCCATTGGTCACACATGAACACAGCACTGCACACAGTGTGAACAGCATAAAAAGATTCACCGCCTTTAACCCATTCACCATGTGAGTGCCACTGTCAGGTCTTGGGTTTGAACTCACTTCTGATTGCAGCAGAATCTCTCTAACCACCAGGCCACCAGCTGCCCCAATAAAGAAAGTTGATTACTAGCAGGGCAGGCAGCACTGGACCTAAGAAACTGAGTGTATAATCACAAATTAAAGTTATATTAAAGCTATTTGGTTGTATTGTACAGCCCATGATTTGGTAGTAATAAGCAAAACACAGAACATTGTTTAAGACACTTTTGGCAGTTTTTTGCTGTTATCCGAGTCTCTCTGACATCCTGATGCAGGTTTCCTATCTTTTAGTGAGCCACACAAAGGTTGAGTCTGAATGTTTCCTTTGCAGTTTAACACTACAAACAATGAGGCTAATCCTGCTAGCACCAAAATTCAGCAGTCATTTAACTGTTTCTGTAACAATTACACCACAAAACTTCCTTTCCCAAACCATTTAAATTGTGCTCAGCTATTTACTGAGTAGTGGATGGCACGGTGATGTGGTTTAAAACATAGTTACTTAATGTAAGCTAGAAAGATGAACAAACAGTTTTCCATTTCGGTGAACACCAGCACTCAATATGAAAAAATAAACCTGATTTGAGATTAGCATATCTATTCAGTGCTTTGAGGAGTTTTAATGTTTTCTCTGTATCTGCCTGGAGCTCTGGTTTCCTCCCACATCATGTGGCCCCACCCCACCAGTCTGCCAGAAGGCACTTTAAAAATAAATGTTTTAAAAAAGTTATTACAATTTAAATTTTAAATTAAGTTTTAAATACAATTTTTTAAGTAGCACCCCCAAATCTTGCTAGACATATTGCTAAATTGACCCCTTTCAGTAGGGTACTAGCTCTACCGGCTGTGAGAAGAGATTGAAGTCTTAATGTGGACACAGCCCTGACCTTGAACACACACATGCACACTCATTTCACAAACACAGGATACTCAGTGCTCCAAGCTGCAGGGTAATATGAGGTCAATTTCTGTGGACTGATGGATGGCAGCAAGGGTAGAAGAAGTTGCCTTCTTTCTAATCTTATCTCAGACTGTTTGACCTCTCTGTCCAGCTGGCCAGACTGACTGTCAATAGTGCTGTTTCTCAAAACAAAATCAGAAGAGCTAGACGGCATGACTTCAGTTTATACTTACAGTCATGGGATGCAAGATAAGACTGTGTTTTGTGTGTTAAAAGTTTCAGTCTGTAAAAGAAATCTCTGGTTTTAAGTAACAGTGATTCAATATCAACATGTCTGTTCTCTTTCATCTATAAACTGATAAAATAGTGATCTTTCTTCTGGTTATAGTGTATAAAAGCATGGACACATTTGTTAGAATTAGGAGTTTATTTCAACCCTGTTGTAACCTTAAATAAGTTCATATACCACTAACAAACTAGCTATAAAAGACAATGGCAATATACAAAAATATCATATTTTTCTACCTAAAATAAATGTCTGGTTATCATCATAGTCCCCAAAGGTTCATATGTCAACAGCACTACAGCATGCACAACCTCCTGTACAAAATATATATTTACAGTCATTCAACATGAATGCATTGTCGTTACTTGTTATGATAAAAGCACTGTGAGTGGGCAATGCTTCTTGCTTCTTTGGACATATCAGAAGAGTTTTATACCCAAAATGCAGTCCTAAATAACTCTAATACCCTTTTCCAGTGAATTTGCTAAATTCATGAATCATATAATCCTTGTAGGCCTGAAAGTTGAACTTGTCCAGCAGTTCACATGCTGGCTGGTTTTCATGGAAATGTTGGCTAAGGATCTTACATTCTGGGGGGCAAAAAGTGTGTACAAGTCCAGCACATTCTGTTGAGCTCCCTGGTCTAATATGTCTACTAAAAAAGTGCACAACATCTAACATTTATTACCAAGAGATCACACATGTCAGGGCAATGCCACAGCCAATGTGGTCTGGAGTGCAAGAGAGCATAACTGGCTGAGAGATGAACTTTTCCCTCAATCACCTACACCACTCATTGTGATGACATGCAATGTAGTTGACTGTTAGGTGATGTCACAGAATTGCCAACCCCCTTCAAGCAGGTTGGGCTGTTCAGGGATGATGAGGTAACAACAAGGATGCGGCAGGTGACTCAAAGGAAGCATGTGCCTACTAACTTTGTTGCATTTGTGATTGGGTAGGCCTCGCTATTGCGCAAAGCTAAATTAGGGAGACAATTGGGTAAAACTCAAAACACAAAAAATATCTGGTTTGTTCATGTAGGAAAATCCAGAAGCTGAGCTAGACTAAGACCTTAGGCTGAGGATGGATACCCCTGACCTAAAGAAATGTGCATTTGTACTGGTGTATGGGTCTGTAATGGAATAAGATGCAGTTCGTAACATTAGCCCAAATCCAGTGCTGTATATAAGCATCTTTACTTTTCTCAGATGGGCGCCCCCCGATGGTGGCGTCTATTCCTGCTCTTGCGCATCTCTTGAACATGTTTCCACTTGCCTTTCTGCCTCTGTTTCTTCTCTCTGTGCCACAGAGTCTCACAATATTCATCCAGAGAGGGCGCGCTTAGCACTCGCAGATAGTCCTTATAGCGCTGCCGAGACTCCGAAGCCATGACGGCCACAGCGGTGGGGTCCTCAAAAGGCAGTCGTGAAGACAGCTGCTGTCCATAGAGCTGCCCACGCTCCAATACCCTCAAAGAGAGGTTTAGGAGAGTGCGTGTGAAGCTGTGCTCCTGTGCTGTACAGAAATATGAACCAGCATCACTCCGTAGAAGCCAGCGAATGAGCAGCCCCCGCTCTGTCACCAACACACGATCGTCAGGCTTTATCTAGAACAGATATACAAAATTATGTTACTGTTTTTTTGGGAGATATCTATTGTCTTTATGAAGATGTAAAGATGTAATTGATTTACAAATGGTTTGATGTATTAGCTGCAATAATGTGGGAATGTGTAAATTCTTTATCATTTCTATCATTTGTCATTTTTTTGGCCAAAGTAAAGTACTCAAGCTGTTTTCAAATGCGCATCCTGATGTAATTGGTGTATTAATTTGTTTTATTTGTGTTTTATTTTCAACAATTTTGGGGTATTTTTGTTTAAAACATGAAAAACGCCAAAATGTAATATTCCTAAAGTATGATCTAATTATTATTATTCTCTGCTTCTAGATCAACACCCTTACAGACCAGGTAAAGTTGTTCATTTATCACATTCCAATCCAGTTTCTGGTTGTTTAGGTAAATCTCTGGGAAAAGGGCATTTTTAGTGAAATCCAGCATAATTAAGTGTCACTTCAAACTCCAAATGGAGAATTCACATGTCACCTGTGGAGCTCCTGTCCATAAATCATTCTGGTCAGTCCATGCACAGCCATGGGGAGGGCAGCATGGAGCATAGCTCTACACACAGGTCAAAGGTGAGTCCTTCACCTCTAGACTCAGCTTCCTGCTGACCCCTCATTACTTCGTTTGACTCTTCATTAAAGTCATCTTAGACGGATCAGAAGAATGAATAATGATGGTGCATAAAGAGAGTGTGTGTGTATGTAAATGTGTGTGTAAGAGGTGACCTGCCCTTGAAGCTGAATTCTGCAACATGTGTGCCAAGAGCTTTTGGGGAGCCTGATCTATATCCAAGGTGTGAGTGTGTGTTTGTAATGAGGTAGTTTGATCTATATTCAAGGTGCCTGTCCACTTCTTAGGGTGACCCCTACAGGAAGCTTACTCAGTCAGACCTGGCAGGGTCAGAGTTCATGAGGCTGTTGTGAAGATGCAGTGTGTACCAATGATAAAGAGGTGATGACATGGTTAAAGACTGTCCAACACTAACCCTTTTCTTCCGGTTGCTTGTCCCATCAATCACTATACTGATCTCAGATTCTCTTGGTTTCAGCCCAGATTCCTTAATCTGTATACAATCTTTCTCTCTCTCTCTCTCTCTCTCTCTCTCTCTCTCTTTCTCTCTCTCTCTTTCTCTCCAACAGTCTCTCTCCCTCACAGTCTCTCTCTTTATCTGTCTGTCTCTCTCTCCCTCTCTCTCAGTCTCTCTCTCTCGTTGTCTATGCCTGCCAACTCTTCTTTCATGTCATGCTGTTGTCAAGGGCTAAAACAATACAGCTGTGCTCTAAAGAAATAAGGGGGCTTCAAAGCATACCTAACCCCTTTTAAACAAGCACACATTCATGCACAGAAACACGCACACACACTCACTCACTCAAGTTCATGCTCTATTAGCATTTACAATTGCCATTTTAAGAATTCTTAACTTGTAGAGGAAACAGCACTATTGCAATATCAACATAAGAATGTAAACATCACTACTGTAAAAACATGATGCATCACGGCTAAAAGGAGAAATGCAGAAACATTAGGCTACTTCTGAATGTTAAAGTATGTTTGGGATTGGAAATGTCTGGACCATAGCCTTTGGTGTGAGACAACAGTTCTGATTCCTGCACAAATTCTGCCATTTATTCTGTCATTGACTGAGTGATGACTGCTCAGACAGTGTACAGTACATCATTAGCATTTATACAAGTGCACCTGACAAATTAAGGATGGAACTATCAGAGCTGACATGGTGCCAATATCTCAAAACTTCTAAGAGGTGAAAGGTCATCAAAAACAGATGGAATACAAGGAATACAACAATAATTCTTATTTAATTGCTAGCTTTATAATTATGAGACATTTGAGCTGTGTACTTTGTCCAGACCTGTGATGCCTGTCTAAAATGCAATGGCGCTTGCACAAGTCAAGACCAAACGTGCACTTGTCATGGTGATGTCATGGTCTTCTGGTATGAGTTTCTGCACATATGTGCAATAATTTACCCTAGCGAAAGGTAAAACTGCATGGTAGTTGTAGATCATGCTCTGAATCTGCTGTTGAAGGTTTTACCATGCCCTTATCACAGCAGAAGGCTTGAGTTCTGCTTTGCTCTATCAAAGCTGAACCAGGTCAGGGCATCCTCAACCAGTAAAGGCTCAGTTAGAGTCCATCTGAGGGCTGTGTGAGATGCTGAAAGAAAGAACACGGCCTTCTGGTCAGGATCAGCCGCACTCGCTTTAACACAGTCATAGAGCCTCCTGGGAAATCACTCTTGGTTGTTAAAGCGTGGGAAGAGACACATCACAAAGGAGATGTTTAAAGCAGTGGTTCACTTACACAACTTTCCCCTTAACCCAAACCTACACAATTGGGGAAGACATGTTCAGTGTTTGAAGTTTGCGTCTTGTTTTGCACTGAAGCTTTGGGGCTGCTGTAGCCTAATAAGTCATGGACACACTGTGTGCTGTGCTGTGGTGTGTTCACACAAGACTATAAGTGGATGCTTTACTTTACTTTATTTACTTTACACTTAGTATCATGCTAATTAAAATTTTCACCCATTTATCTTAACTACATTTAGTTGTAATGCATACTCAAATACACTAGCACATGTGTATGACAATCTGTTGTCTTTAAAACTTGGATTCTGTCTGTGTGATTGCACATGAGTACAGCTCTAATCATGAGGAAAACACAAGTGCAGGAAATGGTTACAGTGACTGAAGAACACACACACACACACACACACACATTTCCCAGGTCAAAGAAAGACCTTTTCCCTTTTACAAAACCCATGAGATACTTTGGTCCACCTTTATCTCATAACAGCCTTCTATCAGCCTAGACTGTCAGGTTTCAGCACTGAGGGAAGAAAAAATGTTTTTTGGATAGCATGCACAAACCTGTATCAGTTTAGTTTGGATAAACATTCACCCCAAAGCACATACACATCCCTGCTCACATAAACACGAGCCCATTCCTTTCCCATCACTCAGCGTTGTTCTTTACAACGTGAAGTGTTGGGTCACACTTTAAGATTACGCTGCAGGTGTGAAGCATGTGAATGTGGATATGAGTGTATGTGTTCCTGTGTGTGTGTGTGTGTGTTGTGTGTGTGTGTTTTGCAGGTGCTAAGAACAGCTGTGCCATGCAACATCTGGAAAAGATGAATGAGAGGTGGTGGAGAGGAGTGGAGGAGAAGAAGTGTGAAATAAAACCTCCGCTCAAACAAGGCGATGGTGTTTATTTACAGCAAGACTTAAAACAGCATTCTGAGAGCTACATGCAGCGCATCTATGTAGCCCCCATGAAGGTCAGGCATAGGATCACACACACAGACACAAACATGCAGTATGTCTATTCAGCAGTGATAAACTATAGTAGTGATGGTTCGGTACAACAATGTTGCTGATGTAACACTCAGAGGAGTTAGTCCAAGTCATACCCATTCATCATAACACACACACAAACACACACACACACAAACAAACACACATGTACAACACAAGGTCAAACACTCCTCCATATCTACACTCTCACAAGGGGGTGGGGGATGAGGTGGTGGTAGGATATGAGGGTTATGGTGGTCTTGGGTCATTAGCAGCTGGGTTTGTGTGTGTGTGAGAATGTGTGTGTGGAAAGATAGGGGCAGTAGGGTACTTTCTGGTTTCCAGGGGTGCAATGGCAGTGGGGGTTGGAAAAAAAGGAGAAGATTTTAAGACTGCTGAGAGATGGACAATTGAGATGTGTGAAAACTGAAAGGAGAGAAGAGGGAGTAGATGACAGGAATGAAGTGATGGAGTTCCTCTGATTTGCTTTATTCTCTTTGAAGTAATGTCTAATCATGCTTTGACATCTAGAGAGAGAGTTAGGGAGAGGTGCATGGAGGCAGCAGCTGTGATACAGCAGGAGTAGTCAAAGAGGCAACTAGCCTTTATCCCACCACTCTCAAATGATTTACTGTGGGATTCAACTGTAACCAAATCTGACACAGGGGACCAAATATTACAGCCCACCAATAAATCACAGCAGTCGTTTCTGAAAACCTGCTAATGTTGTGTTGAAAAAAAGGCATGTAAATATCTTATCTCACCCAGATTCAGTTATAATTAATCAACAAATTATGTTATATATTCGTGAAATTTCCAAATTCAAAATTATTGGATTTTGGCCATTAAACATCATTAAAAGTAATTATACTAAATGAAGACAAATTGTAACATATCAAAATCAACCATTGTACTAAGGTGTAATTATTACATGCGTTTTTACACTTCCTAAGCTGTTTTGTTATGGCAAAGAACATTTTAACACATATTATGAATCCAAAATAGACATTGTAAATTTTGAACTCATGTATTCTCACCATCTCTCCAAAGCTTTTGTACTATTTACCTCTTGGCGGTGGTCTGCTCCGGGTTTCTGTATAAACCAGCGGATCTGGGCCTGCTGCGAATTAGGGACACACTCCAAAAAAGAAGAGTTTGATTCCACACCATACAACACCTTTTCTTCTACATTCTTCCCCAACACTGCATACACACACATGGAGAGAGAACATCGATTACAACAACCTGGAAAAGTATAAATGCATCCTCTGTGTTTCTGGCTCTAAACACACACTTACTCACCATCATCTGTGTCCCAGCAATGACTAGATGGGTCTCCATGTTTGATGTCCTGCCTCCTAGCCCTCCTGAAGATAAAAACATACAAATGCAGGTTTATTTCAATACAATTATAGGTGCATAAATGACAACAAATTAGCACAAAATTTACTAAATGCTTGAATATGATATTTACAGATCGCCTACTATTTGAAAGCTTTCTTGATTGCTGTGATTTGCTTTCAGTCATATAGCTGCACACCTTATCGCTACATTTAGAACAGGCATTCCAGTAATCAAATCATCACAAATACATTTACACATTTATATATTTCTTTTTATGGTCCATGTCCCAAAGATAGTAGTACATTCAAGATAAGAAATTATACAAAAAACATTGTATAATAATGTGTAATAGTTAATTTATCTGTTTAACTGAAATACAGCAAAGAGCATATTCAATTTCTAACTTGGTGTCCAAAGATCAAACCCTATCGCTGGTGAAACAAATTTGATACACAAACTCATCCAGGATTAATGATGATTTAATATATTTTATTACATCTGTAGACATTTTTGGGAGTTTGTATCTTATATGTATCTGCTAAACCAATTACCTAGCCGGACTACTTCTGTCTGTCCCAGCCTCCTCAACTGTAAAGTTGAATATAACTGTCTCTTTTTTTCTTGTTGTCTGCTCTTCCACTAACTTATTTTGCTTTAGTCTTGTAAAGATGTAGAGGGACCGGCAAAATCAAATGCTGCATTTTCAATACCCTAGTACATCCACATAGATCGGCTGGTTTTTGTGCTGATTAAATGGGGGTTTTTTTACCCTTTGGAAAGTACGTTTTGTCTTTCTCCAAGGGTTAATCCAAAGTGAGATCTTTTAGCACACATGTATTTGTAGTTCTAGGATGTTATTTCAACGCACCATAAGAAATCTGTGAAAAAGAATCAGCAGGCCACATGCTACGCAAGAACTCATCATGGAACCCATGGTGTTTTTTTAATCATTTTATACGTTTTAACAAAGTGATGATACAGAGCATAAATATCACCAGTACAAATTAGGCAAACATGTTTTCAACCAGAAGTGTCCTGCACGGCTGACAAAGCAGAACACTCCCTTGGAGTTTTTACATGAATGACATAGGTGTGAAACGTTGCAAGAGTTTATTTTGTTACACATTTTGTGCATGTTGCTATCTGTACCTGAATTACAGAAACTTCCACTGGTGGAACCACACTAAATACTTATGTATTTCTGAACATTCCAGAAGTACACAAGTGTGAGCTACGATTCACAAGGGTAACAAATAATGACTGAGTGGCGCTGTCTAGCTGTCTACCTGTCTAACCACTGGCCCTATTACTGGAAGACTGCGAGTTCGATCCCCAGAGATGCGTCAGCCATCCATGGCTGGAAGACCAAGAGAGAACAATTGCCTTCACTCTCTCTTGGTGAGTAAGGTGACCCCATCACCCCAGTGTGACGCTAGCCAGTGAAGGCGTCTGCTAGCTGATGGAACAGAATTGGCAGTCAGTGCTCTCCTCCAATCATGTCAAACTGTCCAAAGACATTGCAATTGCGGCAGCTAAAAAAGAAGGTGGTGGCTGACTTAATTTGACTCTTTGGAATCACAAGCCTGCCTTCACCCGCCCACTGTTGGTGCTATCGTGTGATTGTCAGAATCACAATCAGAAAACTTTACTTTTCCCTAAGGAAATCACTCGTGTAATGACTGCAAAGACACACAGGATTGAAGAGGAAAGAATAATATAAAATATAATGTCCAAATTAATAAAAAAATACTCAAAAAGGAAATACACTATGCTATTCACACACACACACACACACACAATGATACCCTGAGCAATCATAACATGCTTCATCATGCTCGCACCTGCGCCCTACTAATTTTGGGAACACTAGTGAGTGGGTGGACTTAGAGGTCATTAAATTGGGAAAAAGGAAGCTTCTAAAAGCTAAGCAAAGTAACAAAAACCAACATAACCATGTTAATACACAACTATTATACTAAACACAGTTCCTAATTACCAATCTATCCAGTGTGGTGTTTTCATTTCAAAAGATTCAGTTACTAGCTTAATAAAATATTCTACAAACTGTAGCTAATAACTGTAGCTTAATGTTCACTTGCTTAACACATTTTACAGTTGACTGAGAATAGCATTAACATTTATAAGACACGGACTCCCCAGACCTGATGACAATCAGAGCAAGTACAAAAAACAAAGTCTCTCTCTCTCTTTCTCTGTGTGTGTCTCTCTCTCTTCCTCTCCCCCCTCTGTCTCTCTCTGACTTTGCATCTGCTAGGGATGACCTGACCTGCTTGTGTCAGCAGCAAACCCAAAAGCCAGGGCAGGAGAGAAAAGGGCAAGAAAACTTCTTTGGCAGCTCACATACATCATCTCAACAACAAAGCTCCTCTAATCAATTTGCCTGTCCAGTCCACTCCCACAACACCCTGTGGCATCAGAGCCGCAGAGGAAAATCAAATATTTATAATTTTTTTGCTTGTGCTGAACTCCAGGAAAAAAGCTCACCCTGAAGAAGTAGGTCAGAGTCAGGGCACAGCCGAGTCCACTCGCTCTCTCCTTCATTAAACTTTCCACATACCCACCCATCATATGTTTTCATACTACTCATACACAGACATCCATATTCATCTCTCCTAACTCTCAGTGCACCTATGTGCACCATTTCCAATCATTTTTATAGAACTAATTCTTAAATCTGCAACCCATATAATATAATTGTGTTACTGATTTTTAAAAGCAGTGAAACTGTGTCAAGCAACATCACTTAATCACGGTCAAGTCACTGTAATGCCTCAAAAATGATTACCGTTTGGATGCCGGTATGTATCTGGAGCAATGTGAACCATCCCATGCACAATATGGGTCCCTGGCCAGGCAGCACTCAGCACAGCCCTGCCCATAAATATGACACCTGTGCAGGGCCACCATCACCAGACTGTCCTCTCCTCCGACAAATAGTTGCTGCTGAAAACACAAGCAAAAGCACAGCCTCACAAACAAGACAGAACCAGCAGCATGGCCTGGAAAACTGCTTACACTGTAAGAAGTGCTTTTTAAAAAAGACCTATCAGTAAATGTGATTTATTGCCGATTGCTGAGTAATTAGTACACATGTGGATGCTTCTCATCTCTTTTTTCTCTTCTGCTGAATTGGTGAATGGTGAATACGGTTCGTTTTGGTGGAGATATATCAGTTCAAAGTTCTTTATACTGAAGGGAATTAAGTGGGCAGAGAAAAAAGGAAAATGAATATTTATGAAAGAAATAATGATCGAGGATGAAAAGAAAAAAAATCCAATTGGGAAAAGTCTGGTCTGTAGTCGTTTCTGACTAGAAAGAAAGAGAGATCGATTTTCAGAGAAAAAAGCTAAAGATTGGCCTTGGCTTGACCCAGCAATAGAGTTCAGCAGATAATGAGACAAACAGGAGCAAGGGAAGTATGTGTATGTTTGTATGTATGAGAGAGAGAGAGAGAGAGAGAGAGAGAGAGAGAGAGAGAGAGAGAGAGAGAGAAAGAGAGAGAGAGAGCGAGAGAG
>JBBKCR010000018.1:9408375-9418682 GCA_037577295.1 Ladigesia roloffi
GTGTTTCTTTATTAAAACTATTGTTTGCTGCTGAAGCGTCTCCCCCTTCTCCTTTCCTGCGGCAATGAGCCGTGACATGACCAAAGAATTTAAAGCATTTTCCTGCTTGGAAATTGCTATTTAACTCTTTATGAGCCAGGTTCCTGGGATTTAAAATTGCAGAATAGTTTAAGATTTTGAGTAGAAAGAGATCATTTCTATGTAAATAATACAAACTTTATTTCTCTAAATGCATTTCTGAAAAAGGCAACAACAGAATGTAAACCTCAGTGAAGTTTCCCTCCTACAGGCGAAATAATGATATTGCATTCTGGAGCGCAGTATTTAAAGTGGAACTAAAATTTCGAAGCTAACTTCAGCGTCGTTAAATTATGCCTCAAGAAAAGGGCACTTGGGGTACCCAAGGGCCCACTCAGCCATGCCCCCTCTGCACATGCCTGCCATTCAGAGTTTTTTTGTGATGTCACTAACCCACCTATGCACAGTAACAAAAAAACATTTCTTTCTAAGGGATGAACAGAGGCAGGAACCAGGTGGGGCAGAAATAAAAACAGTTTTTGGTGAACAAAGACCACACAAACATTATAAATTGACGTATTAAAATTTAAATGTAGCATATGGAACCAAGCTTTATTTTGAGAAAAATTAAAAGTAAATAATATTAACAATACATTCTTATATACATATATATAACAAATAGCTGCTCTGCTCTAACAAACCTTCACATGTTTCTCAGTGACTTCAATTAGTTCATTTTAGAAGGCAAACGTTTTACAGGCACTGTATAAAGTAGATTTAAAAGAGTTAACTACATCTATGGCCATTTTGGTCCCTGTGGCTGTTAATAATATGTTTCAGCCCACAGCCATCACATCTCCTGCTCTTAGGTTCAATTTCTGAGGAGAGCAGAAGGCGTGGCACTGTGAGTCATTCTATAGAAGGGAGAGACCTCAGCAGAAACACATAATCTAACAGAGCTGTGATGGAGAGCACAAGAGAAGGTGAGGAAGACAGGAGAACACCTCTCTGAATTACAGATGAAAGTGGCAGTGAGGGACAAACAAGAGTTTTCAGGAGCAGCAAATGGAAAACATTAGTCATGGTCGCCACTGAGGGAGTGAAATTATACTGCTGTATTCTGGTCCAAAATGAGTCAGCTGGTCACCACTTTTTTCTGGGCTCTAGAGGAACAATTCCACCATTTTCTTTCAAACTTTTTTTTTATGAAAGTTTTGAGCTGAAATATACTACAGAGAAGGGAGGTGCATTCAGGGGGACTATAAATGAAAATAGTCCCCAAACTTTTTTCAGATTCAAGACCAATTTTTACCATTAGGTTCCTTGGTGTGTTTCAGGAGTGAAATGAGTTTAATGGGTGTATTTGTGTTGTAGACACTGAAACCCCTGGTTCCATTCATAACCACAGTGAGCGAATTTGGGTGTGTCTCTTCGCTGAGTTTGTTTATGTCTCAATGATTCAATTATACAGAAATTCTTAAAACTGGTGGAATTCCCCTACTTGGTCCATGTCTGGCTGTATAGAGAGAGGAAGAGGGAGGGAGAGGGAAAGAGAGAGAGAGAGAGAGAGAGAGAGAGAGAGAGAAAGAAAGAAAGAAAGAAAGAAAGAAAGAAAGAAAGAAAGAAAGAAAGAAAGAAAGAAAGAAAGAAAGAAAAAAACAGAGACAAAGAAAGACAGAGTGAGAGACAGAGAGAGGAGAGAGAAGACAGTTAAAAAAGATAGTATGAAAGGGATAGGGAGAGTTAAGGAGCGACAGAAAGAAAGAAGGAGTTAGAGAGAATAATCCAAGAGAGAGAAAGAGAGAGTTAAAAAGAGAAAGTGAGTGAAAGAGCTACTTAGAGAGAAGAAGAATGAGAGAGAGAGAGAGAGAGAGAGAGAGAGAGAGAGAGAGAGAGGGGGAGAGAATGAAAGACTCTGAGTGTCTGTTAGAGTGATTTAGAGAGCGGTGCAGCAGGCTGTAAGTAATGGCCCAGGTGTTGAATACTTTACCTTAAAACCAGACCAGAATGGCTTTCATCTCCGCCTATTTTAGACGTGCCCTTTCACACTGAAAGCTGCTGGAAGAGAACTTTTTATAAATGGAGATTTAATTCTTTGATGAGGGTCATTTGAAAAGAAAACCATCACACACCTGCTACAGTGTGTGCTATTTTGGAGTACCAATACTATTTCTGGCAGTTTATATTAATAACCTGCTACTGACCACCACTTATCACCAGTCAGTCCGTGAAATATACCACTTTAATGTGTGTATGCTGTTAAACAATGATGAAGCCAAAAAGTTTACCCAGTTTACATATAGCTCCCTAAGGACTTGGATCAATCTGGATCAATCTTTGGTGTTTTCCCTGAGTTTGTATTTATTTATGTATTTATTTTTGCAGTGGATGTTAATGTCGCTAACAAGTAATATACATTGCTTAAGGACAGCAGATGAAATTGGATCATTTGTCTAAACCAGGTACATTAACTGTGATGATTAGAGTGTTTCCCTGTTAAGTAAACAGATCAAGTCAATTAAATAATATTGTTAAATGAGCAAAAGTCCACTATCGAAATAAAAACAGTAGCAGTCTTTCTAAGTATCAGAACTTGCATAATCACACTGATTACCAAACAGCTGGAAATGATGTGCAGCGAGTGTGTGATGATTTAGGTTTGAAGCTTGAGCTGGAGATGATAAACTGGCAGATCACAGCTGTATTAACCTATTATCTTCAGTCTTGAAAGAAAACACACAGTGCCACATTTTTTACTAATCCACTGCATTTGGGGTTAAAAGGAAAAAGAATAGAAACTATACATTCCTTCTTGAGTGTGTGCGTGTCAAGGCTTTTCCTCAGACAAAGCTTCATAATTAATGTTTGCACTGAGACACTGTGTTCACTCCGGCTGTCACACAACCTAAATCCTTTGCTAAGTAGAGCCAAGGGGACCTGTGTGATTGTGTGTGTGTGTGAGAGAAAGAGAGTTTGACTGAGTGAGTGGTCTAGTGTGTACTGGAATTCTCATAATTTTCTTTGCACTTTTGTGCGCAATATTGCTATTCTTGGAGAGCTCTGACAATCTAATCTAATCTGGAGAGTTGGGATGAGTTGTTTATTGGCTTTAAAAATGTATTACGATAAAATCCTAAAGGATAATCATAACAATTCATATTTGAATACTTTCGAAAACTGAGCACTACTGCCATTTAAATAAAAAAGGTCACTGTGGAAGTAAATAGCCAACAGCCTTTGTTGTGTATGGCTGGCTAGAAAATTCAACCACAAGCGTTCTGCACTTTTCAGAAAACCAACATCTGGTTCATTTCAATACTGTAGTTGAACTCTTGAAGAAACATTTGTGACTGCTGCATTGCTTTGGTACATTGTCATTGTCCTTTGGTTAATTTAAACCATTTCCTCTGGGATAAATAATGTTTTCGGATTCAGATTCTGATTTGAAATCTTTTCATTTTTGAACTTGTTTCATTCACCACATTGCTAATTGCATCAACAACTTCAACGTTTTAGCAGAGAGTATAAACTGTGCAATATGTACACTCCAGAAAATCTTGGTATTTGGTATTTCTCACTTTCATTTTAATGAATCATTTTGTAAAGGTTTCTGATAAGTAGATGAAATCCACCTGAGAGGAACCTGAACACACTCTCACACTGAGAGGACAAGCACCACCGCCTTTATTCACAAAGGCAGTGGTCATGGTAACATGGTAGTGGTCAGTGTGTCCCAGATTTTCTTATGCTGGTGTAGTGAGCAAGAAACAAACACTGGCTGAAAGATGTGATGCTTAAAATGTTTATTTCTTCGTTTTTCAAAGCAGCCTCAAAATATTGAGTCCCCCTGAATGAGAGGCTCACTGAAAGCACACCTTTGCAATAGCTGTGGTGAAATGATTTCAGTGTGTATCGGCGCTTTAAAAGTGATTCCTGTGTAGCTGAAAAAAAGACATAGGAACTTTGCTCATAGAGGAGGAGTGATTATTAGGTGTGAAGTGACAAGCAGTCAAACTGTCCACATCTGACTACACCTCTGACCGTGTGACCAGTCTGCCATCAGAGCAAAAATGAGGTGTCAGTTTCTCTCTGCTGGAGTCCAGAGCGGCTTGCTGACACTGATCATGTTTAACTGGGCGTTTTCTGCTCCTCCCATCCTTCCTTCTGACGGTAATAATTCCTGAAAAATACTAATCATTGTCTGCTTTGGCACCAAAAACAGAGACTGCCTTCCCCTGTGATTTGTATTAAGTGCGCCTGTGCTTGATTTGATTTTCTTATTGACAGAGCATTTCTGCTTCACTGAATCGAGCTGCTAGCTAAGTGTGGTCTGACGAACACATCAATGGCCTCTTCAATGTATTTCTGTTTTGAGCTAATGAGCTATCCTGCTAAGGTTCTGTAAACTACAGGTACATTTTAGTTTTCTCCCTCAAGGCCTGTTTATTCACATAAAATACATAGTTCACCAAATTGTTAATTTACAAAACCTTCCACATAGGCCACGATAGGTCATTCAGCAGGGTCACTACAGCTGGAGGCTAATGTGGCTACCAGAAGCTAGAAATCAATAGTCACCCAAGTTGTTTTTGAAAAAACATCCTCAAAACTTGACTCTGTCCTGTCAGTGTGGTTTCAGACGCAGTAAGGCAGTATGAAGGCTGATCTAGAATCAGTCTTTTTTGTGGCTGTAAATAATAGACATTGGATTGTATGTATGCAGGACTTAATCGTTCTCAAGCCTGTGAAATGTGACCAGCACTCTTTACCAGTCTGAACACACTTGGCCTCTATATAGTGAGTGTAGCAAGAGGCGTGCCATCCTGTAGCCAGCTTTTGTTCCATCTGTCCTCCTTTTCATCCGGAAGGAGGGCTGGATCAGATCCCACAGTTAGTGATAGAGGAAGAGGGGGTGAGAAACGTGTGCCCAACACTTCCTTTTTAGGCTCTGATTGACAGCCACTGCTGGGCTTTGGCTGCCTCCCACTGGTGCTTTCAGTCTGCTGTCCCTTCCGTGGCCTGAGATTTGTTTGATGGACTGATAATCAGTTCAGCTTAATGGAGAGGGAGGGAGTGGGAAAGCTGTAAGGCATTCATTTAGCTCCAATAGACAGGTCAGTCTTCAACATCACCAAAACATATTTACTATGCCTCTTTTTACCAGTCACTTACAATGTTTGTACAACATCGTTTTAGTGCAAATGCATGTTCGCTTGCTTGTAGCATGAAAGTTGCAACTCAAACAACATCTTAAATCAGAGAATCAACATTTGGGGGTTGGCAAGACTCGCATCCAATTGGCAACGTCAACGTAGACCAAGAACCCTTGACTTCGACTACAGAATGACATACGATTTCTGAAGTTTTTATATGCATTTCAGTGGCTTTGGTCAGCTAGTGGTTTTACAGCCGTAATATTTATATGTTCTGGCTGTTTCTGAATGAGGATGTGCAGGGAGCCCCATAAATTACAAAAATTGGTATCATGCCATTCCCTCGTTTATTTCTAAACTGTCCCCACATCTATGATGTACTCTGGAAAATGTAACTCTAGCAAAGACCTTCAGTATCCCTTGGTCTTATTTTGTGTTCCATATTAGTTGCCAGAAAAATGGCCAGAAAAATGTTTTCCTAAACGAAGTGGTTTTGTGTCACCATGAGCTTGGAATGCAAAGAAATAATTTCCCACAACCCCCCCTTCCATCCCACCCACCCACCCCCTTCCGTATGGCAGAATGTCATTTACAGGATATTATAGAATGATCTCAGCAGCCAGGCCTCATTAGGGGTCAAATTCTACTAATAACTCAGTAAGATAAGGATTCTACCCACCCAAACACTGCTGGGCCTTCTGAATATGTCTCTGTGTTTCCGTATTTTGCTTGCAATGGCTGGAAGGAAGGGGAAAAAAGCAGGACGCAAGGCTTCGTTTCCGACGCCTGTGGTCCAGCCTGGTCTGACTTCTGCATGCCTCACTCCCCTTATCAAACATCTGGGCTCTGAAGGAAAGTGTAGTCTAAAAGACCCCACAAGCCGGCCAGACAAGTTGCCCACCAGCAAAGGGAGTTAGCCTTTAAAAATACAAGCAAAAGCTCTGAAAAATACAGGCAGAGGTAACCAGATCTGTAGGTATAAGCACCTTTGTATGTTTTGTCTCTAATAAAAATATTTAACATGCCAGTGACCTACAGAGGAAAGTCTGTATATTTATTTGTATAAGTGTCCGATCTGTGATTCTACATCCAGGAGGAGGCCCCAGGGTACCAATACACTGAGGAGCGTTTTAGCAATAAGTTACTGTAATAATGAACAAATAACCAAACTTCTCAACATAACATACGTCTACGTGTGCCCTCTCCATGTCTACATTCGTGCATACGCAGGACTGTGCATGTGTGTTTGTGTGTGTGTTCTACATTCCTCACATGAATCAGTTTGAGCTGCGGCTGTATCCTGTGAGAGACTCTAATGGCCGCTGTTTGTAATTGCGCTCAGTGGAGTGGAAAGAGCAAGCCAGCGATAAGCTCTCTGTCCCTGGTTAAGTAAACTCAGCAGGTCAGAGGGGAATGGGCATGGAGATGGCCCTTTTTATTCTGTCTGACCATTAGCATTAAATGCATTAACCCAAATGCGTTTTGTTTCAGCGTTTCATTGCAGCTGCAGCCCCGGTGGTTCTCGACATTCACAAGCTCAGGAATGAAAAGTACGGATACTAACAGTTTGCTGAAGTGGGGGTTTGGGAAACATTTTTCTTGCTCAGTTTCCCTATTACCTCTAAATTTGACTTCATTTGTGTCTAGAAGGCCAGTTCACTGTAATTAACCCAACAGGCCATGGAAGCTTATGACCTAAAATAAGCATCATGTGAACTACAGGGCTAAATCTTCACCAGGGTTGGGATTTTCTCACTTCAACTGTGGTCTGCACCTGTTTTCCAATTCTCTCTATCCCTGTAATTACCAAGCTTGTATCTGAATCTAGCTTCCTTTCAACATCATGCTTCCAGCTAGCATTGGCATGTTCGTTCTGTTTTGTCTATCAGTGTTTCCTTCTCATAGAAATCAGATATCTGTAGCCAGACAGCTTCTATTGTGCACTAAAGATGCTGACCCAATGAAACAAAGTGCCTGGCTCTAGCATCTCATGGACAAACGTCCTGCAATCATTAGGATTTGCAGCTCCTACCCTACGCCGACCAGGCAGACATTTCACAGCTGGACATGATGCTCAGTGGGCGTTCCCTCTCTACTTCGCATTGAAATCTGCAAAGATGTGTTCTGTTGTTTCCCTGTTTACTATAAAGCAGAAGTGTCACCATTTTGGTATGTAATTGACAAACTGTTTCTGTTCTCTAGCCATCGAGCTACCCAAGAAGCATCACCATAGATGCTGCAGCACTAGACTGCTTTTAGTTGGTTCATTTATGTAGGTGAAGCTGTAGTTTTATTTTCTACACTGACTGCCTGAACATGAATATTTTCATGGTAAACAGAGACTTTTCAATTCATTGCAATTAATCTGATCACTCTTCACAAGATTCAGTTGTATATGTAAATTGTCCTCCTTAAAGAACTGAAGTAGCAAACTTTGTGAATGTCACGGTCTCTCCGCTGGATTTAGGGAAGGGGAGGACGCACTCGCATGGTGATACTTTGTTTTTTAATGAAACTAAGTTTCAGAGTACAAACACACAGAGAGACAACAGACAAATGGACAGGACCTGTGCTCCTCAAACTAACAAAGAAAACAAACAGGTTTGGTTCTCTCACGTGGCAGCCAGGAGACGGAACAGAGGAACCAGGGATCAGGGAAAAACGGGAGGAACACGAGTCTAGGGAAAAATGAGAACAAGCATTAGTTAACAGAATACATCAGAACCTCTCCAAATCTACACAAAGTGAATGAAAGTACGGACAGACAGGCAGGCTGAGCCACTAGGCTGAGGAAGGTTTGTACAGACAAACAGACAGACCGAATCACTGCAACCAGGATCTCGCATTGAGCTGGCACATAATACAAAGCGATGAACTGACCAAGACAGACTCAGGGGAGAAACGGGACCAGCTGGCTTTAAAGGGATAGTTCAACCCAAAATGAAAATTTTATGTTTATTTGCTTACCCCCAGGGCACCCAAGGTGTAGGTGACTTTGTTTGTCTCAGCAGAACACAAACACAGATTTTTAGCTTTAGTCGTGGCAGTCTGGTAGTCATTTAATGGAAGTGGATGGGTGCCACACTTTTCAAAGTAAAAAAAACATGCACAGACAAATCCAAATTACACCCTGTGGCTCGTGACGATACATTGATGTCTTAAGACACGAAACGATCGTTTTTTGTGAGAAACTGAACAGAATTTATATCATTTTTTACCTATACAACGTGACCAAACCGTCTCCGTCTCCCTGTGTACGCGCTTTAGCGTACGATATGCAAACGCCAGAATCTCTGTGCTCTGTGTAAACAACAAGTGACGTATACACTCATCAGATCACTTCCGGGGTTTGCGTATCTTTTTAAAAGGGGAAGGAAACAAGACACAGGTGAGACGCAAGGAAAATGAGGAGCAGGTGAAAGTAATAGGAAGGGAGTGGTACAAACCAAGGAGACACACTAGGAAGGACACGAGGGAACCTACCGAGGGTGGACAAAAGTAAAGGGACAAACGGGAATACCTGGGGAGGAAATAAAGGGAAACGTAGAATTCAGGGGACCCGGGATCAAAACAGGTGAGACGGGGGCGAGGACAGGGTGGCTGTCACAGTGAAGATTAATAATTTTTTTTTTCTCAGAACATTTGGCCATAACTGTACTATATCTCCTCGACAACATGAAAAAGATTTCTGTGTGTGTATTCTGGAAACTGCATTTTCTACCTTTTCTATCAGTGAATACATCTAGGACAATTTATTCAGCACTCTAATACTCTACAGCTCTCTACAGCTGTTTTAGTCCCGGACTGATAATCACAAAAAGAAAGCTTTGTTTTATTAATAAAATTAGATAACATAAATTTATGAAAAGAAAAATGAATTTAGTCAAATTGAATAAACAGATTTATTTATCAGAAAAAATGCACTTACAGATCCCTTCCCACCTTGAATGCATCCATCAGCCAAGTCAGGTTTAGCTATTCTTAGTTTTCCAGTAGAGCTGCTAAAGAAAACAAAATTTAAGAAAAAAAGAAGAAGCAGAACTCACACACCAAACATGTCCTGTCTGATTAACTGCATTTGAGATAATGGGGAAAACTATGTAAATACAATTGTTCCCTGGACTGCTGTGCTAGGCACTGTAACTTTAGCGTTTCGCGTAAGTGTGAAACAATGCTATTTAGACAAATTACATCAACTTCGGTCACCATTTACACCAAATTGAAGGTGATAGGATGCTGCCAGATTGCCACCAATCTTCATTATTGTCTTGCCCTTAAGCTAAAGTGCATAGAATGGTTATTACATCATTCCAATCACCATCCAAGTTAAACTACTTTTGTCAGTTATCTCCCACATTCAGGTTGAGAAGACAAAATAAAGGAAAGGACGACATAAAAAGAGGATGAGCTGTTCTTTCACAAGGGCTGTCATCATTGCTCTATCAGCACAGAGGTGCACCATGGGAAATCGCGTAGGCAAACATCAGCTTATGTGTGTGGTTTACATAATTAAAGCATGCCAACTCACGGTTAAGCTTAGCTTACAGTGCCTGATCTGATTACCATAAAACAGAATCAACTCCTATTGATAATCTGCTCTATGGTGCTGTGGTACATGGATGTGAATGGCATAATTGCTAAGTCACTGGGGTTTTACCACATAATGAACATACTTCAAAAGGTTTGAAACAGGCATTAAAGTTGCAGTAAGAATAAGTATTAAAGCTGCTCTCGCCTTCAGGCTGTTATGAGCTTTAAAGGTATTTGTTGCATCTACATGGTACTGACATTTCTCTTTGTGCTGCTTGAAGAAAGACAGATTAAAGGGCCTGTAAGACTACCCACAGGAGCACCAAGCTAACTTTAGTTTTTGTTTGTGTTTCACTGTGCAAAATGAATTAAAAACTCTTAAACAGAAACCCTGAGAAATCATTCATATCAGACATGCATATTATGACCTTTGGATTTTCTGATGTTCTTGGCCTATCAATATAAATCCATTCTCTTTATTACCTACATGTACAGGAAACACATCTATCCAGGCAAAGCAGCAGAACTATTTCACTTCAAGGGCCATTTGTGTCCGCATAAGAGTGTGTGTTTGTACATTAGGAAATCTCTGAGGTAATTAATAAA
>JBBKCR010000018.1:9432738-9449408 GCA_037577295.1 Ladigesia roloffi
GTGAGATTCTAATGAAGGCAGCAGACTGGGGCAGGGACACACACAAATGAACTATCAGCAGCTGCTTAGCAGATTTATAGAGTGGATTGCAGCTGTGTGTCTTTCTGTCAGGCTGATGACACTTGGCCTGCTGCAGCTTTTACTGTCTGGCTCCTCAGCCTGTTGGGACAAAAGAAGCTCCTATATCTCCCCCAGCCCAGAAAGAGTGTGTAGTGTGTCAGCATCAGACACTCGTGGGCTACCTCAGCACACACATATACTCAGCAGATCTACTGCAGAACAGAGCAGAGTGGAGTCTGTCGCTGCAAAAAACACACGTAGAGGAGAGAGAGAAAGGGAGAGAGGAGAGGGAGAGAAACAGGGAGAGTGAGAAAGGCCATGCTTGGAATACTAATCCGTTGCTGACAGAAAAAGTACCTCTCATCGCACAGCGATTGCCTCTGTCACTGGAGTTATGAAGTTTTACTGGAATTAAACTGTTCAAAGGCACTTGTGTGCAAACATATTTCTACACGTACAGGGATACATTAAAGTGGAACACCATACCTCACAAGCTACCAAAACTGCATACTTTGAGTCACATTCGGGAAAATGATTGGCAAACACATTTAATATGAGTGAAAAAGTCAATTTTTACTAGAAATTCACAGGTGAGGCAACACATTTTTCTTACAAATTACTATTACCTTATTAAGTTAACCTGCTTTCACTAGAACAGCACGTTTTGATCTTTTTTGTTTTATTAAACACAAGGGGTTATTTTCTACCTTTCTTTAATGCAGAATCTTTCTAGATTTTTTTGTGTTTTGCCTTGTGAACCCTGTTCTTGAGCACAATCCACTGATTTTAGTTAGATTTAGACCAGGAGACCAGGGTAACCATTGCAAATGCTTGATTTTGTGTTCATTTGTCCATTTTATGAAGATTTTGAGGGGGGCTTTTGGATCATTGTCATGCTGGAGGATCCAGTTATTACCAGTTTTAGCTTCATCGCAGGGGCAGTTAGATTTAAAATCTCCTGGTACTGCCTGGTATCCATAATGCATTATTTGAGAAAAAATTCTGCCAGGGTCTTTGGAAAAAAATTGCCCCCACAATATCACAGATCATCCACAATTTTTAACAGATGTTTTTGTTTCTGTTTTCCTTTAGCCATTTTTATTTCTATACCAAATCCAAGTTGAGCATTTGAAGTTAAATGGCTTAATTTTTTATTTGTTCTGTCCCGGTTAAAGTTCCAGTGGCATCTGGCATAGTCTAAACGATAATCCTAAGGTTTAGTCTACAGTTTGTTGTCACGGAGGTGGTGCCTTGGAATGGAGGCATATTTGGATGTATGGTGACCACAGGAGTCTAAATTCTAAAACTGTGGTCACATACATGAGCAATATTATTAAAACCACCTGACTAACACAGTGTTTTCTTTCCAATACCACCAAAGCAGCTCTAACCCACTGATAAATGGGCACCACAGCACTTCTGAGGTTGTGGTATCTGGCACCAAGACATTAACATTAGATCCTTTAAGTCCTGTAAGCTGTGAGGAGGGCCTTTATGAATTGGACTAACTGATCCAGCACATCCCACAGATGTTGGATTAAACTGGGATCTGGAGAATTTGGATGTCAACTCAACACCTTTCACTCTTTTATGTTCCTCAACCCATTCCTGAACATTTATTGCAGTGTGGCAGAACACATTATCCTCCTGAAAGAGTCCATTGCTTTTAGAGATAGAGGGGTGTACATGGTCTGCAAAGGTTTGCCCAGAACATCAATCTGGCTTTGCACAGTTCATTCAAGTGCCACGTCTACCTGGGTAAGTCATACACCCAGTCATCCATATGATGTGAAAAACATAACTGATCAAATGATATCAATTACTTCTGTTGCTCCATGGTCCAGTTTTGATGCAATTGTACCAGCAGGGGTCAGCATGGTCACTCTGACGAGGCTACAGCTATGCAGTCACATACTGTAACCCCTTAATTAATCATGGTTCAGCAACTTCAGTCTTTTGTGAACTAATAAATGTTCGCGGAAACCTCCACACAGTCACAGAAACTGCAGATATTCCTTGCATTTTTTTGGTCTCGTGATGTCTGGGCCTCGTCCACAATGCCCCCCTCATCATCTTGTTCATGTTTGGCGAACAGACACCTGAAGAGCCTCAACTGATCAGTGCCGCATCCAAACATAAACAACCAGCAGGAGTATGAGGGGGCATGGCGCACGAGCCTGGATGTCACAGTCAGCTGGACTCAGAAGTGGGAGGTTTGATTTTAGCCAATCTGATAGCGTTATTTATTTCTCCTTGCGCTGTGATGCATCTCTGGCAGACACAGTCCAGAATTTCCCCAGTGGAGCTTCTTGAGTGTTCTCATACTTTTTTGTTTTGGTTCTTCTTAAACCCTGTATTTTTATTACTGTAAATTAAATTAATTTATTATTGTATTTACTCTGTTAATTACAAAGAAAATGACAGTGCATGACAAATAAAGCATGCATGCATGAATTACAGTACAGTCTATAGAGGGGTAACATCTGTGTATTATTTTCTAGCACTGAGGGAGCTCAGTGTAAACTGTACATTAGGGATATTGGTTTACGTTTACATTTTCTTTAAGGGTAAAGTATTAAGCTGAGGTAGAGCTTAGATTCTCTGCCCAAACCTCAGTATCCTCAGCTGGGCTGGGCCCTGATCAAGCATTAAATTGCCCACGTATATAAAAATTAGATTGTTTAAATCAGGCTCGGGCCGATAATTATTGTTAACGTGTTTGAACACAAGGTACTCAGACTCACGTTGGGTTGGGTTTTCATTTTTACTTTACTGTATACAGCAAATTATTATGCGCTGTGTGTTCTGAAACCTTTCTATAACTGACACCGTTGACTTGTTTCAACCATTTGTGCACCAGTTGCATTTCTGTGGATTTCTGTGGAACCCAGACATCAGTGAGGCTTTTGCACCCTTGACCCTGTTACCAGTTAAGTACATACATGAAGTATACAATGTACATTAACTCAGTTCACTATACACTATCCAAAATCCTTAATTTTTTTCAGCATTTCCCATTTCCCATTTTTACACTTATGCAACTAATTATTTTTAAAGGAAAATACATTTTCACTTCCACGCAAGTATATGTTTACTCCATACATCCACTTTATACTTTGACACAGTAGACAAGTTTTCACATAATTATAGCTTCTCTTTACTTTCTCTAATCCATTTTAGTGAAAACTGTTGAAGACATATTTTTGTGCTAGTCATCTAAAGTAATTACCTTCCATAAAGAATCTAGAAGAAGAAAAGACACCAGAGATGTTGCTGTGTGGCTGACCGCAGTAGTGACTTTCACCCAGGATGGCCCTAAAAATAGCATGTCATGACTGCCCTCTTGTGGTGATGACGTAGAATTCATTATCATTATCCTGATTTTGACTATCATGTTACATCTGTGGGACAAAGTAAAACAGTGATATGAGGTTTTGCAGCGTATTTGCAAATCATTAATATTTTATTTATTTCCACAAAATACGACTAATTAAAATACGTCTTGCTTCCTTTTTACTATGGCATACAGTATTTCACTCTTGAGAGGGGTTGTGTCCTAAATAAATAATGAGCATTTGTTTTAAAAAATTACCACCTAGGCCCTGTGTGCATAATTAGTGCAGCTTGACTTGCAGTCTTTTCCACAAAAGGCTGTCTTAATCAGCAAAGTGTTCCAGGAATGATCTGCAGTGTTTCATTTAAAACATCGGACTGACCAACTGCTGGTTCTGTCCCTCACTCTGACAACACTAGGTGTAGCTGTTGTACATCGAGTCCTGAGCTTCTTATCTCATGCAACACTTTCAAAATGCTCTCATGATATGACAAGCATTTCATTTTTTCAAGTTTCCACATCATTTCAATTTTGCCACATCATTCAGACTAAGCTGATGTATACTATTAACCTAAACACAGCTGTCAAGCAAATTTAGGCCTTAGAAGAAACGTAGAGCTGAGAGAGTACATAAATATATCAGCAGCAGAACTCTGTGACCCCAACAAAGTGGGTGGGGTACAAAGTTAGATAATGTAAAACTATAAGCGTTATGTTTAGTGTGCTCACTGCACATCCTCGAAATCCCCAAGAAGACAGTGGCTTTAATGAAACTTCTGCAAATAAGCTGTGTGATAATCACAATTCACTCTGAAATAGTTTAAGAGCTCAGTGAACTGGAATAAAAGGTTTGGGACTGAACGACTGAATTTGTCATTGCCAGAATAACGAATTAGACAGATGAGCAAACCATTTGCGGCCGAACCAACTTTTTTTTTTAATCAAGAAACGCTGTTCCACAGTGAATAAAACATTCTCACAAGGTGAGAAAAAGAATGAAAGGGCACATCTCAAAAGGACAAAGGGAGATTAGTCCTCTATACAAATGAATTAGCCGTTTTTATTTATTGAATGTGTTCTGCCCTTATTTGAAAGGCAAATATTTTCTTCAGCATTGCAGCAGAAGCTCCTCTCCAATGTTAGAAGCTGTGGCTGCTGTGCTTCAGATCCAGGGCCATGATAGGAAGCAACCCAGCTAGGTACAGGTTCTGCACTGGCCAATGGGCTGTGTAATGGAGGCAGGCACTGGGGTGTGGAAGGGGGTTACATCAGTGTCCACAGACCACATACACACACGGGTGAGGACTATGGTGTGGCCATTCGTCTCTGGTCTCATTTCAGACAGCCTGGGCTCAACCATTATCTGAGAAGAAAAAGAAGTGACACAACAATATATCTTTTTGTCACTTGCTTATCAAAAGTAAATTAACCAAGTGCCCATGAGAGGCGTCCGATCGGGAGAGTGGAAAGATCTGCAGTGACTTTATGAGAAAGCTGTAGGAACTTGGCTTAGAAGGATTTCTGTTGGCCAGGCAGTGCTGTGTAAGGCCCTAAAAGTACAACTCAGTGTCAGTGTTTACATTACATACTGAGTCATTGTAAAAGGATTCCAGATACAGGCAAATGACCTTGAAGAGCCCATGTCATTAAAGATTTCTTGCTTGTGTTTGAGAGAACATTGCTCTTGGAAGTGGTTTTCTGCCTGAGCAAGAGTTTCAGTCTGTAGCTCTTTCAGGAAACATGTTGACCCTTATTTCACTTTCAAAAGCAAAACTGACTTTTTCGATTTTTACTGAACTGATGTCATAGGCATATTTCACTCATATATGGTCTAGATTACAATTGCATGACAGCTGTTTGCTAAGGTGTAGCTTAGCTGATTGCTGTGGTAACTCTAATGGATGCTATAGTGTTGCTAGGTGTTTGCTGTATATTATAAGTGGTTGCTAAGGTGTTTCTAGGTGGTTACTATGGTTTCACTATGAAGGTTAGTGTAAAAGCTTCTGCACAACAAAAGGGGTGATAGTAATTTTGATCAAAAGGAACAGCACCCAAACTTTTGCCCTTCATCTTTATTTGAACATACAATATTTACTGATGATAGACACCTCAAGCCCCTGAGCCACACTGACTGTGTCTCTCAACATAGAGAAGCTCCTGTCTCAATGGATCATTCCCTTATCAATTAGAAAAATGACAGTAAAAAATGTTTTTAATGAAACTTTTTGTAACCCTGAGGGTGGAATATCGGCTTAAAAGCAGTAGAGAAAGATGCTAAGACTTTGGTTCACTTAAACTCTCAAAATGTGCCATTTATAGGTTATATATGAACACATTTTCACCCTCAGAAGCTAAATAATCTGGCTAACAGTTTGCTGCCTAATTAACAGCAGCCTCAACACTATAGCTAGGCCTCCATGGGCTGATTATTTTTTACAATTCTGACACATATATTTTACTGCACAACTGACCTGTGTTGCAGTGGGCTTTATTTTGAAAATCTAACACAAAGCATAAAGTTCAAGCCATAGCTAACATTTACGATTGCGGCATCATTAGGTGTGCCACATACCATAGAGGAGTGTGCATAGTGCACAGCCTAGAAGCGTTAGAGAAAATAGATTTTCAGCATTAGAAACTGAAAGTAAGGCGTGAGAGCATGAGATGACAGTCAAATGCATGTGTCTCATGCTCAGTGCATGATAATTGGCAACCCTGCTATTTTGACAGTAAAAAACAAGTGTGTTGGTGCATGGCACAAAATGATTATCCTACTCTCTCACTTCAACAGAAGAGTGTTTTGGGTGAAACATGCAATAAACCAATTAGGATGACACTTCACCTCACTTATAAATGCAGGAGCGCGTGAGCTGTGTTGGATTGCTATTATAATGCCATGTTTTTCTGGCAAACCAGATCAGTTTTCTAAGGGATGCTGTTGAAGTGCATAATTTACAAGAGCAACCAGTGTTCCACCTGCGGTAAAATGTATATGAATGTATATAAATTAAATAAATAACAAAAAAGCATTAGTGGTCTTTGAGCGCATGCCGCTGGCGGGTGTCAGGCACCCACACATTTCTAAAATGCACCACTTAAATATGATTAATAACATGCCACATGGTTTTAGTGTAATGTCATTTTGCTGCCTTAAAATTGCAATACACCAATAATGCACCCAATGACTCCTCGTTTAAAAAGCATCACTACTACGAGCAGGAAATCTTTGCAAAATTATTTGTTGTTTTATTTTTTGAAAACCAGAGCACATGGAGTTCAAACGAGCGTATGAGGGATGTGCTGGTATGAAACTACCAAAATCACTTTCCATCGAGCTTTCTAACAGTGTAAACTGTGTCTTAAAGGCTGTTTTATTAACAGAAATTTACACAGAAAACCAGTTTTAGAGCACTTCCAATTCGTTAACTGCTGGCTGGAGCTGACAGGGCAGTTATCACTAAATTAAAATGCAAGTTGGAATTTCGCAATCTTTTAAACAAGCTCAGAGGGGAAATTGTGCTAAAATTCACCTATAATGTAATAGTAATACCTAAGAACAATAATGTTATTGCGGCGGCAATCAAACTAATTCAGCACCTGAAACACAATCCAAAACGTATGAAAAACGATAATCCAACAATTAAAAATAGGTTCAAAATATCAAACAATGTCAAAAAACATGTAACCAGAAGCAGAAAGTAGAACCAGTCTCAGACATGCGGCAACTTCACAAAGTCCACGTGTTTGTGCTCTGCTTATATAGTCCCTGATAATTAATCCCAAATGAGTCCAATGTGGCTGTGCAGGGGGGTGTTCAGAACTTTGGCAAACCAGACCTGCTTCTCCTGGGCAGAGGCATGCTAGAAGATATTACAGAACTATGTTAGCCTGTTTATAGGTTTATAGGGGTTACAGGTGGTCATGGGCCTTGTTTACATGGCTAACAATTCACAGAACCTATTACTAATGTTACCACACACCAGAAGACACACAGTGTTTGGTGTGCCTGCCAAAATTGCTAAGTATCTGTGTGGCACTTATCATGCATTACTGCATTAACTGTAAAAGCCATAGTAAACAGAGTGGGCAGTCAGTCTACGGTGCTATTCGTCTTTTTTTCACCTCAGCTAACTCTGGTCACATCATCACTTCTACTAACCAGTGGACATCAAACAGACTTTGAATACTTAAAACTAGATGTGGTCAATTTGTGATGAGCTTGAACTTGAACTCGGGTCTTTTCCTGTGTGAGCTTTGTCTAATTTTTTTTTAGCTTTTTCCTATGTGCTGTGGATCTTTTCCACTGATGTGTAGTTGAGCTTAAACAGTAAAACTATTAACCCAACAAAGGAATACAGCTCTAAATTACTATAAACACACAGAACAAATGATCCTTTTTCTCTCAGATCACTGTAAGAGCCATTTCAGTACAGCAATAAATGAAACAAGTTTAACCATTCCATAACCAAGTTAAACAACAATTGAACCTGATAACAATCACAGATTTAATCAGCTAAAAAAATGTAATGTATAATTTCTAAAAAAGTCACTATTCATCGGTTGCCAAGGAGGACGGCAGTCAGTCTAGTGCCAATACTGTATTGTGTCTATTGAAGCAAACTGGTAGACTAATGTTGAAGCTTCTGATTGGCCTATATATATATATGAAGCTGCAGTATCAGCTTGTTTTATATTTAGTGTTTTTGTGGAGCAATGTAATACCACATATTAAACCGTTCATGCTAAATGTGTACTTCAGCTAGATACTACAATTAATAGAAAGTCATAGTCGAGCATTGTGGACACCCTTTTGCCCCCAGTGTCTTTGAGGGAATTGATCTGACATCCTTCAACTCAGAAGAATGACTAGTTCCATGTACAGCATTAGACATGTACAGCATTACCATGTACAGCATTAGACATATGTTATGTATCTACAACAATAGATAAATAAGATATATAAATTAGATACATAAAAGTATCTTGTCTGACTTACTACATTGACTACACATATCGGAGATACACTGTGCTCAGGAAACCCTGACAATTTGAACCTCTGCTCTTTACTGAAATAGGTTATCGAATGTGAGGCTGAAAAGGGAATTTTCACTACATTAGCATTTCTGTAATTAATCAGCGATTGAATCTTAGTCCTATGCATAATAACATTAATACAACTTAATGCTACCCCTGGTCAATAATTTCTCTTGAGTCTATGCTTTTCCAATTCCAGAGGGTCAGATGTGTTGAGCACATTACTTTAGATGTCATTTTATCTCACCTTCTTTACATTATCTTTGCTAGCAATCTTGTCATAAACTATAAAACCATTAACCCAGATTCAAATAAATGAATGTAAATAATAATGTGCATGTTAATATGATCACAATTTTATTATTATTAATGAATTTTTATTATTATTCATAAGTAGCATCTTTCTTCATGTAGCATCTATTCACGGTGCAGTTCATGACTATTCGACAGACATTATTAATCGATTTGGGAGAACATTAGTGCATCGGCCAGTCAGACTCGTTCTGCCCTCACCCGGATCCAATTTAGATTACTGAACTGAAAGGGGACGTGGAGATTGACAAGGACCGAGCTGCCTTATCTATGGCCTGTAGAAAAGCAGTGCAGTCACAATGGCTCCTACACCAATAGACACTGAACTGTAATTAAAATAAGACACAGCTGGCTCATAGACTGAAACTCATTAAACATATGCCAATTTAGGTTGCATCTCCTGCACTGGATTATGAGTAAAGTCACTTCTGCAATACGTAATTAGCATGGTAGCTTCAGCCCTTGTTGGACTAAAAATACAGTATGCTGGTCTGCTCATCTTGGAAAGGCAAGCATTTCCACTGGCTGGCCCTGTGGTTACTCTATCTCCATTTTAGTGTTGTATTTTAATGGGGTTTGATGAATGAATTATGCATGTGGGCTTCCAACTGACTACTCCAAACCCAGTGAAGATGCAGTGACCTGTAGGCTAACAAATTCGTTAACAACATGACATTCTGAAGAGCCTAGTGTGCTCATGCTAGTGTAGATGTCAGCTGCAGTGAATTAAAATTGCAGCACCTTAATTTGTGTTTGCGGTATTTTATTTCTATATTTCTATATATATACATTTTAGATGTTGCAATGAATATTTGAAGTATTTGGGGACCACAGTATCCCTACAGTGTATTTTGAATACACGAATAATACATTTAATACATTTTCTCATTCTTGATCCTTTAAAGCCTTTTTTGGGATCATCTCCAGATTCACACTTTCCTATTCCCTAATAGTTTCCTACTCTGTCATGGACAGTTGCATATTGGAACCATTTTATATGCCTACAACATGAAGATATGTATTTGGGAATAAATATTTTATATTTAGCTAAAATAAATGGGAGGGAAAGGAGCTGAGGTGGCAATCACCTTCTGGAAAGGGGCGTGAAAAAATGACGATCTGCATCTTACAGCTGTTGTTGATCGCTTAGTTGGTTACTTTGGAAGTGTTTTGCTTTTGTCATTGATCTCGCTTGCATGTCTTGCTATTAGATACAATGGCTTTATTTCCATTGTGTCAGTACAACGAGAAGGCATTCTGGGCTAGATACCCGCAGATGCACAAAGCAATGATTTAGATTTTTTTTTTTTTTTTTTTTTACCGAAATCTACTTTTTATAATAAAGGTAAAGGTAAAGGTAAAGTATTAGGAAATACTGCTTTTCATTATAGGGATTTACAACAAAATTGTTACAAAATAATTTTTTTTCTGTGGTTGTTGGTTTTCAATGCTTAATCAGGGGCGCCGCCAGGGGGAGAAAGGCTAGAATGATAATATATTTGTGAAAACCTTATAAAGTTTAAGCATTTATTCTACTATGACTGACCAAAGCGTTTGGAATATGGAAATATTTTAACTGGTGCAGGTGATATTATTTTGCTTAGGTGCCACAGATCTGAGTGAGACGAGTAAACAATACATGCACACAACGGCGGCGCCTCAGAATGCTAATCTCATAACAATAGTTACAATCCAGAAAGAAACAGAACATCACACCTGCTGTATTCTCCCTGAAGGGCTCCTTACCTAAACGGCCAGCTAATAGACATGAGAACCTACTCAAGTGGACAAATACAGACAACAGATAATCAGCTAATCAATATTAGCATTTCAGCAGCGCTGAATGACAAAACAGGGCCTTCGAGGGCTTTCTTATTTGAATCTAAAATAAAAAACCCTAGAAATAGGGACAAGAATTGGACCCGAGGGTTCGTTTACAGACCGTAAGTGACCACGCTAATTGATGTCCAGCTGCGGATCACTTCTGTTTAGCATATCACAGGCTTGTCTTTTATTAGCCTGGTCTTGATTAGCCCAGGTAATGCATTAATGTGAGATCAGTATCTGCATCATAACAGCAGGGCTGGCCAGGTCATCACTAATGCGAAGACACAATGGGAGCAGGGTCAGAGACAGATTCCAACCAAATTCATAATGCGCACATTTCGACTGATGTATTGCCACCGTATTAGCAAGTGAAAATATGTGTTTTTCAAATGCTGCAGCTGGGTCTTTATGGTTGGGAAAGGAAGAGAATGAGAGAGACACAGAGACACAGACACCATCATGATGAGGTCCTGTTTGCGCCGCTCATCGTCGAAACCACATTACGCACATTGTCAGATAGCATCACTGAGATCATTTTCACATCCAGGCCAATACATACTGTATCATAGCACACACTGAGCCCTCGTCCTGTGTCACACAGTGATCAAAAAGTACAGGCTATGATGCTGTCTGATACTGTTTTGCACTGGTTCAGTGGTTTGAGTTCAGTGCAGCGTTTGCAATCCGGCAGCATGTCCACCTCCTGTCCCCAGACTGCGAGTCTCTTCGGTGAGTCAGCAGACCGAGTCTGAAAGTAGAACCCTTGCGTCCATTAGCACACTGCAATCAAAATCACATTATCTGAGTTTCGCTCCTGCAAGCCGCTTCATGTTTTACGAGAATGGGTGGTGAGGAACGCTTCTAAAGGGGTCGGTGCCATGCAGGAGTGAATTTAATAACCATGAAAATAAATTATAAAAAATAGACTGCAGGGGAAAACAAGGATGTGTGTTTGATCAGAAACATAATAGCTACCCAACAGACAATCACTGCAGTCTAAAATATGATCCAAACGTGAAAGGCCACTGTATGGGCTAGAATGAAAGGATTTGAGACCTTTGGCTCACTGTCTTAGCTGAGGATGCAGCAAAAAAAGAATAAATGCTGAGAACTGCGATTTCCCCCGGGAATTCTGCTCTTGATTCTTGATGTTATTTCTTCATTACTATAATGATTTTTGCGCTACACTATACTTTGGACCATTTTGCCTCTGCTTTTAAATACAAATACATTTCTGGATTTAAATCGCATCTTGCTGGGTGAGCTTAGTTCTGTAAATGTCTTCTTTCATGAAATGACCCAGTCATACCAGCTATGACACAACAACATCCTAATGAGCAGCTTTCTTGTAACCAGGGCTAACCACCATCTTCACATCCCTCCAACGTGCCTCATTAAGTCAATGGAATAAAAATCCTTGCCAATTACGGGCTATTTCTCCCCACATTTCCAAACAAACAGACCCATTTGCATATTGCCTAATGGATTGCGTGCCAGCCAGGAGAGAGTGGATAAAAGGGGTAATGCATCATATAGTCCATTTATCCACAGAACGCCTGTATTCCCTGCAGGCATTCTTTAACCTTTGCATTCTTGGGGCTTCGTCTTCTAACCGTGTCCTCGTGATCTTTGGCATCCTCAAATGCAGATGGGATTCAGCATTAATGTTGTAAATGTGGAGTGCATATTCTGGAACAGAGTTTTTCAGTTTGCCTGTTGTCAGTGTGGGGAAATATAGTTTTATATAAGACGTTTTGTTGGTTTATTCAGAATAGGTCACCTATAGAGCTAATCAAGTTTTGAGGAGAAAATAAACAATGTTGAGGAGTCAAAAATGAAAGATTCATATAGTAGCTTCGAAAGAAAGATTTATTCAGGTCAGGAAATGACTGGGAAATCAGTCACGGATGATAAATACAGTCACACCAACTCCACACACACACACACACACACACACAAACACACACACACATACACAAACACATATACATATATAAACACACAGTATCTCTCTTTTGTCTGCAGTTTGCTCCATTTTGTTATATGCTGGGGTGTGTGCTGCCTTGTTTAAGTGAAAAAAAGTGAAGAGCAGAGAAAAGAGTGCGACTGATGTGTCTTTTTCATCTCTGTTCAAACGCGCTGAGAGACAGACTGAGCAGAAGGCACCTGTGCTGCACTGGCTGGGGACGGTGACCTGCTGGAAAGCGTCTCCTGGAGTCGGCTACATGCCTAACAATGAGAGAAGAGAAGAGATCATTAAATCAGGCCTATGGTGTTACAAGTAGTGTTGGGTAGGGTGCTGAAGACATGCAGCACTGATCACTGACTGACCAAATTTGTAATCATGTGTAATCTAATCTGATTATCTTCAGGTTACCTCCAGGGTTTAAGATCTAAACAGCTTATTTGTTTTCATTCTCATTTCATAATCAAGTGTTTGTTTTCATAAAGAGTCATAAAGGGCATTCTTTATTTACAATTTAGGTCATATATTGTGTTTACGGTCTTTTCTTTTGTTTATTTATCTACCTCCCCAAGGAGCAAGCTGGTTAACTTGACACTTTTACATAACTTAATCGATAAGTGTTGTTTGTGTCACGTCTCCCCTCCTTCTCCTGGCACACAAAGCAGGCGCACTTGCAGACTGCTATTGCTGAAGACTCTTCATTTATTTTAAAAACACAAACTGGCATGAGAGCCAGACTCAGGACTATAGCTTAAATAGAAACAAAAGGAGACATGAGTAAGCAATGCAAAAGATGGCTGATTGACAACGCAGGTTGGTAACTTACAAACTAAATACTAAATACTCAAACCCCACAAACCAATCACAAACACTTAACGTTACCTTAAACACAGCTGTAGCCCATGAATAAACTAAAACTCAATCACAAAATGAAAGTACATAACAAAATCTAAATACAAAAACTAAACAGTTCCTATACTAAGGATTATGGGACATCCAGTTTACAACATAAAGTTTGTTTCATTGATAATTCCTCATGAAAAATACTCCTAAAAAAGCAAACTTAATGAGTAATCCTAAAGTACTGATATACTTATTATGTTGGTAACAATTACCTCTTTAAATTCTGCGGTTCTTCTTAAGTAAAGTCTTTTTGGTGTATCCTGTGGAATTATTTAGAACAAATGTGCTGATTTTAATAATGCATGTATTTTTCTACTTTACTTACAAACATAAAGCCATGTCATAGTGTACTTTGCAGGAAATGATATGACATTACTTGGTAGACGAAGTATTAATTTAAGCAGAACTACTAGAATGTACTTTACTTATGAATTACAATAACTAAATCAAATTCAAGTAATGGTAAAACATGTGAATAATATTGCAGAAGTCAATAATCACAACTATTATAAAATGTTTTCCTTTCTACGTGTCCCCCTAATCAGATTACATAATTTAAATACATGTCGTCTGACCAAATGCATTTAGGATTCCTCAGGGCTTCCTCCAGATGCTGTCAGCATGTAACCCCATTTAGATGCTTTCATGTGAGCCTAAAACCGCACTGACCTCAAAACATCATCATGAGGCAGCCTGTTTTACTGTAAAACTCATACATATTCACATTTTGCAGAATGTAAATATTTCAAAGCATCATTTTGAAACCAGTCACTCCCAAGGAGGGCGAGGACCCCCACTCTTTAGGAACTGTAAACTTGACCTTTCCACAACACGCTTAGAAAAATGTCTAGACACATTCCTCTTTTTTCCACTGTTCTACCTTGTTCGTTCCCCATCCGAGCACTTCAAATGTCTCAATTTATAATATGAAGGGTCTTGTTGAACTGCACTTATGTGAGATTACATGAAAGGTTATGAGTGTAAATACATGCTGAGAGCAGGTGGAATGTTTTGTTTAAGTGGGAATAAGTAGGTCATGCTGTATCTCTGCAGTTGACGCCTGATTCAGAGAGTTTATTGCAGTGATTTACATGCAGCTACCATCACCCTAACTTGTGCACAAACGTTCCTCACTAATGATTCTAACCAAAGTTTGGCTGAGATCATTAAGGGAATTCTGCAATCTACTCTGCTGGTGGTAAATATGAGTTTTGAAGTGCTTTATAAGATTACAAATCTGCAATACACTTAAGAATACAAGTGCTGTGATAAAATCATAAAAATGCCAGAAACTTGCTACTATTCCTACCCATTCTTTCTACTATATTACAACAATGGATGCTCTAAACTGGGATTAAGAATTAGGTGTGTTTACATGTAAACTAGTATTATAGACATCATCTGATTTTGGTAGTTTCCATATAAGTCTAGTGGTCATGTAAAGTGCCCACTGTGATATCTTATATAAGATTAGGACCTTTATTTGATTTTAGATAATATGATAAAGACACATAGGCTAGTCCAATAATCTGATTATTTGGTGCATGCATAGGGTTAATCTGATATCCTCCCTTTCTTCTTCATTTGTGCTTGAGGAGAGGTGACCGCGAAGCACAGTGGAGTTAATTCAGCATTAGACCACTATAAACAGTTCACAAACAGAAATAGATATTTAAGAAAATATTTAATCATACAGATTTTTATATTAGATTTGACACCACATCTGCACTGACACATCACATCTATCACATCTTCTTCAAAGGCTTTCTTCTGGAGACTTGCAAAGCAAATGTAGATGTACATACATCATGTATGTAGAAATCTGATTACTGGCTATCGCATGTACACCTGGAGGTTTCCACATGATCAGATTACCTAAGTGTATGAATTACTACCAAAAGCTGATTTTCTGCAGTTATTGGATTATTTTTGTGCATGTTACTGTTCTCATTATGACCAAAAAAAGCACACAATTAGGTCAGACCTTCAGGTCATATTCCATTGTTAGTATTGATTTATTGAGTGTTAAGTTTTACTGTCCAGTAGCTAATTACTGAGGAACTGATTGTTGGATCTGGAGAAAAGTTTAATTGGTTATTCTACACAGAACCAGCAAAAGAGTGTTCTATCTACCTGACAGTGATTTCCATGTGAGGATCCTCTGACAATCCTCAGCTGGGTCTGCTTGGGCTTCTTTTTAGCCAGTACTTGGGCTTCTTGATTTTGTGTTTACAGTAGCTAAGCATATCAGCTCTGCCTGTCTCAAAGAGCAGGGCTTGAACTGTGGTCTTAAAACCGCAGACATTATGTAAGAGCTGCGTTGCTTGAAGTTTTATTCATAACTCCGCTATACAAAACTCTGAGAAACTTGTGGATCAGGAAATAAAAATCCTTCTCGGCAACAGCCCTGCGGTCCCACAATGTGCTGAAAGCAGACAGGAATGAATCATCCATCCGTACAAAACAGAAAAGAGGGAAAAAAAACAAAGTAGAGGAAAAAAAAACTATTCTTTGACATCATGACAGAGCCACACATTCAAGAATTTGGGAAAGTTTCTCGCAGATTGTGTTTTTAAACTGTGGATTGAATGAATCTACTTAGGGACAGGGCCTGCTCTCTCTAATCTGGACATTGGTATTCTTGGCCGTTGGCACTGGTGCTGGATTGTGTGGTGGGATTTGAAGACGGCCTGGAGGAGAAGGGTTCTGTGAGAGGCTGGGGCATTATATGCTGGAGTGATGCTGGTCTGTAGAGATGGGCTTCTCTTACAGGCTATACACAGAGAAGCAGTTCCCATGCTCCAGCACCCTGTTCAACACTATAGTATGTGTGGCCTCTACTTAAACCTACAAATAGAGACTCTCCAGTACCCAATTACCCACAAAACTCTCTCTTTCTCTTTCTCTCTCTCTCTCTCTCTCTCTCTCTCTCATCTCTCCCCCTCCTGATCTCTCTTTTCTGCATTCTGCACATTTGTTCTCAGGGGGTTGCTATCTACATCTCAATAGAGCATCATTTAGAAGATGAAAGTATGACATGAACCCTGTACATACGCCATTCCCACATATAGCATTCCTGTAATTTGCGTTTATTTCTCTCTGTGTGCTAATTCAGAGGAGGGTTTTAAAGGTTTTACCAAGGTTGCAGGTATAATAAGTAATATATTATATTATATTATATTATATTATATTATATTATATTATATTATATTATATTATATTATATTATATTAT
>JBBKCR010000018.1:9488336-9501631 GCA_037577295.1 Ladigesia roloffi
CACACACACACACACACACACACACACACACACACACACACACACACACACACACACACACACACACACATACCTTTCACTTCTTCCATTAATGATTTTCTCAAAACACTATTTAACCTAAAAAGGTGTTAGTTATCAGTTTAACAATGTAATTTTTTTACTTATTGGTTTAAAACAAAGCACATCAGACATATTTTACATCAAACAATTTTGAAACCTGCCCTGATCCCATTTACAGTGAATTGAGTTTTTTTTTAAACTGTGCTGTGTTTTTACCGTGTACTGTTTTAAAGTGCAGCGTTTTATTCAACAGTGCAGGGCTTTTTTACAGTGTTAGTGCATTTTACAGTTTTAAAGTGCAGAGCCTTTTCAAATGCAACATGTTAGACATTGTATGTTTTTTTTTACAGTGCTGTTACTTTTAAAGTGTAATGCTTTTTACTGTTTAGTGCTTATTACAGTGCAGGGCTTTAATGGTGTTGTGCATTTTAATGTGCATTGTTTTCACAATAATGTGTTTTTATGATGCAGTGCTTTTAACAGTGTAGTGCTTTTTTAAGCTGCAGTGCTTTTTATGGTGCCAGGCTTTTACAGTATAGAGTATTTCAAGTGCAGTGCTTTTGTAGTTTAGTGCTTTTACAATGCTGTGCTTTTACAACGCAGGGCTTTTTAAAGTGCAGAGGTTTGTACAATGCAGTGCTTTTTACAGGGCAGAGCTTTTTACAGTTCACTGTTGTTGGTTTTTTTACAGGGCAGATCCTTTTACATTTATACATGTATTTCAGAGTGTAGTGCATTTTACAGTGTACTGCTTTTACAGTGTAAGGCTTTTTACTGTGCAGTGCTTCTTAGAGTTTAAGGTTTTGACAGTGTAATGCTTTGAAGCGCAGTGCTTTTTACAATGCATTGTATTTACTGTGTAGTGCGTATTATATAATGGTTTTTACTAAGCAGTGATTTTATGTTTTATAGAGCAGTGCATTTTAAAGTGCAGCGTTTCTGTGTAGTGTTTATTATAATTATACATTAGAAATTTCGTAGTGTTTAGTTTTTTTGTTTTGATTTTTTTTTTACTGTGCAGTGATTTTTATGTGTTTCCATGCGAGAACATTCACTGGTTTGTGTCTGAACCTGTTACAGGTGAGTTCAGGCAAGTTTACGCTCCTCAGCCGAGGAAAAAAACCTCCTCACAAGATCAGGTTTTGTTGCTAGGAGACACAAGCATCGCAAGGAGCGGCTCCTTCCACAAAGCCTCAGAGGTTTCTCTTTTTCTCTCTCTCACTCTCTCTCTCTCCCTCTCTCTCTCTTTCTCTCTCTCATCCTATCCACCGCTCGGATCTGCTGCACTCTCAGACTTTCTCGTGGCTAAAAGCCTGGGGAACCTGCTCGGATTAATCTCGACCACTTTAAGGGAGGTTTGCAGATGTTCTCTAGTCCAGGGACGGAAGGACGGAGCGGGGGGACCGAACACGGAGCTCCGCAGTAAACAAACTATCAGGTAGATTGATAAATCACTGAGTGACGGAGAAGCGTCTTTACAACTCTGACCGGTGCTGCTCCATTTCTCACATTTAATCTGGTGTTACTCTGTTTTCAGTCATCACATGGAGAGTTACGGCTGGAGTGGTGCCGCACTTTGCTGAAGTGGGCTAGACCGAGCCGGGGGACATTGTGTGGCTGACAGAGTAAACTTTATACAATATCTATTAAAAAACACAAGATATATCTGGGCAGTAGAGTCGATGTATGAGTCTGGAAATGAATGTCAGGCGTGTGTCTGTATGTGTGCGTATTTAAGTAACTCAGCGCAGTGTTTGTACTTGTCCATCCTCTGGGTTGTCTACTAAGGGGCTCACACGGATGCGCGCGCGTGTGTGTGTGAGTGAGTGTATGTGTGAAGTAACTCGGCGTGTACTCACTCATCCTCTAGATGGTCTTATTAGTCTAGGTGCTGAGACAGATCTGAGGTGAGCGGTCGAACTTTACAGCAGTTTCGTCAGATGTGGTAGCACACCAGTGACCTGTTAGTGTTTTTTGTGTATTTATTACAGTATTTAATGTGCTGGTTTACATGTTTCAGAGTGACATTTGGAAACACCACTAAATAAGTAGGCTACTTGACAGAAGCGCGTACTTTTGTTGCCACGGTTTCCAGCGATGCAGAGCTGGGAGACACAGAGAGAGAGAGAGACGGAGAGAGGGGAGAAAAAGAAGGAGAGAGAGAGAGAAAAGGAGAGAACGCTAGTCGGAGAGGTGAAAAGGTAAATGGGGTGGTAGAGAAAAATAGAGAGAGGTAAAGAGTGAGAGAAAGGTAGAAACATAATGAGAGAGGTAGAAATGGAGCGTGGGAGAGAGACGGATAGAAACAGAATTACAGAGGGATAGAAACAGAATGTGAGAGAGATTGAGGTAGAAACCGAGTGAGTGTGTGTGAGTGAGAGAGGGGGGGAGAGAAATTGAAAGAGGTAGAGACAGAATGAGAGAGATATAAGGAGGGAGGGCATCAACAGAACCGTTATGCTAAACAGCGCGCGCTATAGAATCTGTCCTCGTGCCGCGTTTTTCCCCCCACCCTCACACCGTTAAGACCCGCCCTCCTTCACGACGATTGGAAAATAGTTCACACCTTTCTGATGGACACATTGCGAGCCAATCATAGCGAAGGAGGTGAGGCTATAATGCTAATCGTACAACAGGGAGGGTGGGGTTTGCCGGAATACGAGTGTGAGAAAGTAAAAGCGCACCTGTTTAGAGGTCCGATTTTTCCCCAGCAGTGAGGTGTGTGTGAACGTGTGAGAGAAAGAGAGCGAGAGTGAGGCGAAACGTGGCCGTGTTTTTTGTAAGATGTTAGAGGAAGACGCAGATGGTACATAATTTATGACGCCCAGCGCCTGTGCTGAATGTGAATGTGGCTGGCGGTTTTAGTGTTGTGGTTAAACTGTGCGGTACGAACCAGGACCAAACACGGAGAGCACGTGATGCTGTCTGGTCGGTCACTTGAATGATCTGACCTGAATGGTACACACACCATTAGGAGGAGACTGAGGCAAAAACTGGAGAAACAAAGCTAGCGCTGGCCCTCACTCCTGATTAAGCTGGCCTGGTTAACTCCCATTTCCCTTGGGTAGCTGAAGTATAATATAAGATTTTAAATTTGAGTTGTTATTTAGTTTGTAAATTTCACTCAGAATGGTTTCTGTGTTAAGGTAGGAAGGTGTGTATGTGCCTGCACTTAGAAATCAGTTGGTGGAGTAGTTGGCCTTGAACAGGCTGGAACTCCCTGTTGAGATTTCTGCACACACACATTTGCCTTAATTTTATCATGCAGTAGGCCCACAGACAACCAGAAAACCACGTAGTTATACACAAATACACACACATGCAAATATGTTGTTTTTTTCCCATATTTATTCTTGCATACAACAAACACAAATAATGCATATACTTTACACACATACACACACAAACGCACACACGCACATTTTGGCATACAGATTTCAGCCTGTTTTTTTTTCTTCAAAGAATGTATTTAAAGCATCTAAACATACAACATTTGAGGATTGAAATCTATATGTTATCTATAGTATCTATATAAATCTATAGTTACATTTATTTAGGCCTATATGCAAGAGTTGTGGCTGCCTTACCAAATAAGAGTGCATACACCTATGTAATCCTATGTATATTTTATGTTTGAAATGCTTTCTTCAGCCTTGTTTGACTTTGGCCTTGGGTTGTACTGTTCAGCTCTCAGTGCTGCACTCAGTAGAAATGATGCAGTAGATAGCAGCACTGTAATAATTAGCCATTCAAGAGCATGGCCTGTACAGTGCATGTAAATAAGTCCTGCATATCCACCCTTATACTAAAGTGCTGTACATCAGGACTATACAGGCACAAGGAGTGCTGGCCTCACCTGATCCTGAACTGTAGGTTGCCCACTGTTCAGATGTATAGAGAATAGTTAGGATGAAGAACAGCACAGTAATATACTGATCATACTGAACATACTGATCTACTGTTGTCATTGTAAAACTACCATTGCCTTGTACAGTATCTTTGTAAGAAGCTTACAAATAAACTCCTATTATTATTATGCTACAGACGAATGGAACATGTTTTGAGACATGGCAGACATGATCCAAATATAAAGCGATTTCACGCCACGTAAATCCTGCTAGTTAGATCTTCTATATCCCTATATGTTTGCAGCTTTGAGAACTCAAGAGATTTTCTTCCACCCACGCATGTGTTCTCTGTTGACGGAGCCCACCTTTTGTCAGACTGTATGTTTCCCTCGGATGAAGCCCATGGGTATGGAGCTGTATTATCAATTCTGCTTTAGTCACGTACTCAGAGGCCCCATCAGCTTGCAGATGCTTTGTCTCCTGTTCGTTAATGTGGAGAGGAAATGGCGCCATATAGCCTACCGAAAGCACATGCATATGTATTACACAATATGTCACATACCAAAAGCCAAGGTGGACACTGACAGCAAGGCTCAAACAGCATCTCTGCACATTAAGTCTCAAGTTTATAATGTCTGCCTGCATTTGGAGCATTGAGGTGTCATTGCTGAGAGGAGTGTCCCACTGAAAATGATTCCGAAAATGAGGCAGCCCTTTTAAAATTTCAGCCAAAGAACGATAGCGGTGCAATAAGTCTTGCGTCAAAATCGGCAAAGAACTGTGGTGCTATACGCGTCTATCTGCGGGTATGCACAAACAGAAGTGTGAAGAGATTTCAGCAGGCTGTCAGTCCCATTCGCTGCCAAGCAAATCCGTTTCTAAGAAAAAAAAAGAAGAAGAAGAACAGCTTTGTAGTTGTGGAGTGTTTTTTTGGCTGTGTTTTGGGGGAGGGGGGTTGGGTGTTGCAGCTCCACATTCTCTTCTCTGCATCACTCACATGTAGACTGGCTTTGAAGGCTAAGCTTTTTACACACCAAATACATGTTACGTTGTTTTTTTTCCCCTCTCAATGCAACTCATCTAAAATTCAAAATGGTCTTGAAAAACCCTGTTGAGCCTCATTTCTGTAATAATTGCAGGTGATGGAATGAGAGAGGCTTTAGACGTTGTATCTTAATGAAAGAATTTGCTTTTGGCTCACACTGGAGCGATGAATCAGAATATATTTAAAGCGCCAAAGGTTTTAACAGGGAGGAACACGCAGATCCTCTAAAACACCAGGATGAAGATCCTTCCTCTCAGAAACACTTATGCCTAATGATAGTGATTATTGGTGGTAACCAGTGTATGCTAAGCAAAATCACATTCCTGTGCAGTGTCCAGGGGGGCCTAACGGAAAGACTAGGTTCTTGATCTGCTTGTATGATGCACTGCTTCGTGTAAGCTGTGATCAGTGCTATCATTTGTTAAATAGATTAATTGTTTGTGTTTGGATGTGTTCATGTGTTAGAATTATGTGTATATTAACCCAGCTCCCTGACAAGGCCTCTCTCAGGGGGCACTGCAGTATTTTTTACACACTCAACCAGATCGGTGTGTATCGTGCACTCTCTCTCACTTGCTCGCCCCCCTTTTTCTCTCTTTAGTCAAAACCTGAGCAATGAATGCTCCTGCCACATGCAGGCACTTTAAATGTCTTGAACGACCAGTGAAAATTCTCAAAAATGTTAAAAACACATATTGATATCTAAATGCATCCCAAAAACACACATACGTTAGACTTCACTTTTTAATTCAGATTTCCCACTCTGATATAGTCAAGGATGCAGCTTCAGGAGAGGCAAACCATGCATAAACTCCATAAACCTTCCATAAAGGTCCAATACAGTGCACTGTTGCTGCTCCAAAAAAGTTGGAGCCCTTTCATGCTACCATATGACAGTTGGATTCAGGTAGGACTGTCAGCTAGCTACCTATGACTGTCAGACATCAGCGGCAATTATTTCTGCTATGTGTGCACTCAGCTTGTCCTGTCTTTGAACAGATGTGCCCCAAATCTGTTGTTATACAAGATTAATTGCTGTGAACAGAATATTGAAGACAATATTGTCTCAGGCCTTTAAACATAACTTTTCAGTGGTTACATATGTTGTAAAATGTACAGACAGAGCCACCGATAGCACTGAAAATCGTAAATATGGCAATGCAAGGTTTCCGCCTGACAACAACGATGTTTTGTGCAACCATTTGCTTGTCAGTCATTGCTGCGAATGTGTTTGTGTGAGTGTGTTTGTTTATGTGTCCATAAATCACATGCAAAGAACACCAGCTGTTTCAGAATATGCAATGTGTTGTAGAGTTCTAATAAGCATTACTGTGAGTTGATATTTGATGTTACGTACTTGCATGTTCCTAAGGATTGATGTTACATTTTGACATCTAGCTCATCCTTGGTTCCTTGTTTAAAATATTCAAGTGTGTGTGTGTATGCAAGTGCATAGTGCTATTATTTAATTAATTAGATATTTAATAAATGAAATGACGTAATGTTTGATCAAGCAAAGGCGAGGACAGGGTATGGGGATGGCAGTCCAGGAAACTTAGTGGATATAATCGATCCTCCAGGACTTGTTTACTGTTCAATTTAAATTTTATGCTATGATGTTAATATAGGTAACTTACATTGGAAGTTAAACGTTTCCAGAACCAATTCCATAAATTGTTCCACAAAATTCTCTTTGCAATGTTGGTCTTCTAGCTCCAGCGCTAAACTAAAAATGCAACATTTGGACTTTTTGGATCTTTAAAGTTTAAAGAATCTCAACATAATCTAAATGTTCTATCCTAATCAAATGTTTTGTATATACATGTATATATGTATATATGTAATGCAATTATTTATTTAAAAAAACCCTCCATAGTAGTGATGCACATGTAAGTGTTATTTATTTTAACCACTCCTCCCTACTTCCTCTAAATTTTGGAATAAGCTGCCCTTTGAGAGTTACAGGTTACCTTTCCCATCCCTGCTACTACTGCAGGGCTAGCCATTTCTCTGAAAGACTGAAATGAGGTATTATGAGATACCGAAAACGCAGGAAAAATAAGCTTGTTTATGTAGTGCTTGTTAGTTTTCACTGCTGACAGACTCAAGCTGAGCACATTCTGACTCACACGTCTGGTCAGTCTAGCTGAGGCACCGAGAATTAGAATGAAAACACGAACATACCCGGGCTGGATAAATCCTTTAGCTGATTTATATAAACTATGAAATGTCTATATTAATGGATATAAGTTGATATCAAACACTGAAATAACACACAAAAATTGAATGAGATTCATGCTCACCAACTGAAGTTATAAAACTTGGCTGTCTCTTAATAAAACAGCTACATTTATATTAACAGTATTTAACAGACACTTTTATCCAAAGTGACTTCCATTCTCTAACAACCTGGTGTTGTTCAGGAACCCAGTGGTGATATGCTGAAGGTATGCGGTTCAAACCCGTGACCTCTTGGTCCTGAGGCAAGAATACAATGCACTAGACAACCACTACTATAATTATGAAAAACACATAGCACCCTCATCAGTCTTATTATCTGATCTAAACATTCATTTAACTACTGCAAGTCAAAAGTGACTCGTATGCTAAGTTCCCTTGAGAAGAATATTTAGACCATCAAACTTACCTTAGAATGACCTGGACAATCATTTTTTAAAGAGTAAACTAATCACCAAGAAAGTACATTGGTAAAGTGAGATTCAGTCAAATGATAGTTCTGACATCAAGTAATTGTAACAGTTCTGCTTTACTGAAAACCCGCAGTACCTTCATATTTAAGTGCATGAGTATTAAAGACCTCATTTCACATGGTTTTTACCCAGAGCGATGTGAAATCCTTTCATGTCTGATAAAGGGATAACAAAATATTCCTTCCTGTATGTGGCCAGGGCCCTGCCTGTGGTTTTACTGTGTGAACTTTCTCAGTTCTCTGTACCACTGTGTCCTGTTTATGGGTCAATGGCCTTGGCGTTGTAAGGAGTGCAGTGTTAATATTTAATAATGTCCCTCCACTATGGCTCTTAAAAAAGGAGATATACTTCCCACTCCCTCCACCTAACTTCACCCCAAAGAAGCTAACTCTGTGGCTGTAGAACAGTGTGTATATTCTTTTTGCCAATTGGAAATGTTCAGGTACATAAAACAATAGGGCCTTAAAAACCTAGCAGGGTAAACAAAAAACGATTTCTACATTCTCAGTTAGAAACCCCACCGTTCTTGTGCAGCTGAGCGAAACGAGTCGCACAAAGAACACTGTGGCGTTTAAAAAGAAGCAAAAATTGCTACTAGGTACAGCAGGAGGTGATAGTGTGCGTGTTTAGGTGTGTCTGTGTGTTTGTGTGTTGGTTGGGGGTGTGTGTTTGTGTCTGCCACGCGCCACACATGAGTAAGTCGTGGATGTAGTGGGGCTCCAGGCCTCAAACTTAGCAGACACACTCCATGAGGAACTAGATTGAATTCTTTTGTTTGAAAATATACGCTTCAGTGGCATAACTGTGCTCATGCAGACATTCCTCAAATACACACACACACACACACAACATGGGGTGGGGGTGGGTGGGGTATAGTATCTTTTGGAGTCATGTGTTAGTGGTTGTTTTGATGCAGTTTAAAATGATTGTCTATAACAAACCATAAATAAATCAATGAATAAATAATTATTTATTTTAAGAGAAATTAAGTAGCAATTATATGTTATTTGGTGCTACATTGTATCAGTCAAACTCGATGATGTATCCATCCCTGCCTCCCATAATACTCAGAGGATTTGTTTTACAAACAATTGTATAATTCCAGGGGAAAGCACGGCTGAAGAACATTGTTGCTGCAGTGAGAGGGAGTACATGGGGGATTTTGTTTAGCGCCTGAGTTTGGAATTGATTTTGCGAGCTGACTGTTTGATTTAAGCATGCTGTTAAGGAACTGCCTGCAAGCAAAATCCAATTAATTTCTGAGGCTCTCTGTACCCAAAAAAGCCCCCGTACCCTGCTCCTGTTCTACCCTACTAAGCTAATTAACACGATTAGCCAAGGGGAACTGCTTAAAGATGGGCTAAAATGCACAGCTCAGGGAATGACCTAACACGGCTTCTCTGTCTTGGTGGTAAAACTTAGAACACTTGCCTCAACTAGGCATTCATGGGTGAGATTTGATGGACTGTTTGGGGCTGCACATTTTATTAGTTTGCACTGGATATCTCTAGTTATACTGTTTAGTGTATTAGAGCTTTCTAAACAATCACAGAGGATTACACTGTGTTCTGTGAGCCTCTTCACCAATCACAGGTCTGAGTGGATGTTTCTGTGGGTCCTTTGAAGATTTATGTTCTTCTTATGACCTAACCAAATTACATTATTTTGTCTAAAACTCACAATAGAGCTTCATTATCCGTTAAAATAATTTCAAAAATATTGCAATCACCTATACTGTATTCAGTCAGTGTTTTAGCCTCTTTATCGCACTGCTATCTTTCCCACCATTCTTCTTGGTACTCAGACAGCTCATTCAGTTTGTCTTAACTGCTTTGAACTTAACAAGCTCACTGCACAGCAGTGCAAACAATCAGAATACCTCCCAAAAGAGTCCTTATCACTAACAAATAATGCTTTCTAGGGGGGTTGTGAAATCAATAAACTTTTAAGATTATAAGAGACCTAGCACTAATTCCTCTCGCCCAGTCTGACTTCTAACATCTCAGTGTGCTGAAATGGCACCAGTCAGCACCCCTTGAACAGTCAAAAGTGCCTGCGATCTCACTCCCACCCTTCTCCTTGCTAATCTCTCAGGAGAGAGTGTGCACAGGAAAGGAAAGCATGAGGACACTCAGGTTGAAATGAGGGCCTACACACACATACATGCCGACACTGCAAGAGTTATAGTAGCTGTTCGGTTAGAGCTTGTGGAGTTTGTGGCTGGCAGACCGAAACGGGAGAGAGATAACAAGGCTAGCTGCTGTTAACATGCAGCCACCAGAGGCCCGCAGCACAGCGGGTTTTGTGTAGCGTAGCACCGTGAAGATAGATAGAAGATCGCCGGGGATGACCATTAGGCTCTCCAGCACCTTCTTCTTCGTTTTCTTCTTGTTCTTCTCCTCATTCTGGACTGGGCCCGAAGGCTTTCTAAGCCTGAGAGTGTGCTGGAAACCCGGCTGGCTTCTCACAGGACTCCTAAATGCCTCCTCCGCAAGGGAATGTGGGAGAGGAAATCAGATTAGAGAAGCTTTTCCAAGCCCTGAGATCAAAACACAGGCTTAGATATCTGCCACACATCTGAGCAGCTTCAGCAGCTCGTCGTCAAGAGTGGAACGGCGAGGACGGATTTGATCTGTCAATTACAGTGTCAGATCTTTCTGAACAATGAACGCATTCTATCTGAGAAGTGGTTTATCAATGCTGAGTCTTTAATTATTTACTAAAAGGGTTGATTTCGATCACAAATGATACAGAATCAATTTCTTTGCCTATTGTGCCTTTAGAGCAGACTAGGTTTGACATGTTTGGCCAGGGGCACCGCCAGAAATCTTGCCACCCCCCTTATTAAAATAATATTACTAGCCCCTAACAGGGCCCCATGTCAGTGCTGCGCCCCTAGAATCGTTCTAACCATTCCCCCCCCGGCGGCTACCCTGTGTTTGGCCTTGCTCACAACAGAAAAGTGCCATTAAGGCAGAATCATTTTTGAGTTGCTTTTGATTGCTATGATTATTAAGGAAGTTATGTTGCTTAGTCCACAATGCTTTCAGCGCAACAGGCCCCAGACAGGGCCAGCTTTAGATTCATTAATTATGCAAGTCATGTATCCTGACCAGGGTCGCAGGGGGTGCTGGAGCCTGTCCCAGGGCTCATAGGCACTACAAGTGGTCTGTCAATTACAGGGCAGACACACACACATTCATGTCTAGGGGCAATTTAGCATCTCCAGTTCTACTGACATACACTTACTTGGGACAAGCTTGTCTTTAGACTTTCGGAGGAAATCGGGTAACCCAGCAGAAACCCTGAAAGATGTGCACATACAGGTCCTTCTGCTGTGCTGCTACGGTGCCAGTGTTGAATCCCTAAGCTTTACAGAATGTTGAAAATAATCAGATTTAACTTAATGAGAAATGGTTGCATAACATCCAGTTTAAAATGCAATGCAGATGAAAAGGTGTGATCTGTCTGAACGATGAGATATTTCATTTGCACACAAAATTAATAGAATTTAATAATACTGTATTATCATGACATGCATAAAACAGGGGTCTTCAAGTTGTGACTGAGAACCATTCCTAAGGACAGTGATGTAACTTGAATTTGGTCAATAACCTATCCTAACACAGTTATAAAATCTGGAACACACCACTAAGTGACAGGAAACACCACTAAGTCAGAGAAAAAGGAAAAGTGCATAAAAAGCCAAACAAATCAGCACAAATGGAACACTTGTACTTAGATAAGCATCCTCATTCATATCCTGCATTACTGTGGATTCAACGGATTCTGCATATCTGTTGCCACACGCCACCAAAGGATTATGCCCATAAACTTGAAATAACAAATATCAAAACCATGTTAACTCGATTATCCCCCTATAAATCTTATTTAACACATGGGGAAAACTATGAAACATAAAATCTGGCCTGAACAAAAGTTTTACATTTTGATTTGTTTTGTTTCTTCACTGTAGAAGGTTTGTACGGTAAAGATGATCATTGCTGAAACTTTTGCATATGACTGCATTTAGAAAAATGTATTTGGTACAATTTAATAACAGTCTAAATGTAGTTTTGACAAAAGATGAATTGAATGTGAAAAAAATGGCAATAGTTATTGTGAATGATTACTCTTTTGTGTGGGCCAAATATAATGTTGTTTAGTTTAAAAAAAAAAAAAGTTTAATAAAAAAAATAACCTGTAGTGCCCCATAAAAATATGCTATCAAAGTCAGGGACTATTGATTTTTATTAAAGGCTTCACATGCTCTACTGCATACAATCCAATTTTAAAGGTGTAATTGTGCTCCATTTGTGGCAAATCATGCAGTTAGTCAGTCTTCTTTAAGCACGGATGATATTAATGAAGTGCTTAGAAAAGTACATGTGACATAATTTATCACAGTAATTATAAATATTGTCATATTGCCCAGCCATATGGTCAATTTATGGATAATCATAATGGATTAGAACCGTCCTTGTATGTAATACACTGTAGGCTCAACCTTGAAGCAAGCAGTTGCAGAGACAAACTCATCAGTAATAGAGGACGCAGTAAAATTGTCAAAGATGGCCTCGCAGACCTGCGCTAGGATGAGTTCACTTACAAATTAGCTTTGCAATTAAACACTATTGAACAGAAACATGCATACAACTACGCCTGAAAGCACCAAGCACTGAACTTTGAGGAAGTATATACATCACTCAGCAGTGATGGATCTTAGTAGCTCTAAATCTGGTCCAGTTTACCCTTTTAATTTTTACCCTTAGCAACGCTCTGTTCCCTCTTTCACAGGCTATGTGCTTATTGATTTATTAGTGTATTTCTTCACCCTTGTGTATCTGCTCTGACGTATCTGTTCACAGGCTTAGAGATGTGGGAAAATTAAACAGGAAAAGAGTGCGGTTTACTAAAGCAGGATTTTTTAAAGCATAGATTTCACATCTCAACTCCATGGTGTACAAAGTTCTTGCATATAAGGGAGTACCACAAGAAGACACATAATTTTACCATCCTGCATTTTTTACCATAATATTACTAACATTTCTAACATCTAAATGAACTAACTTTATAAATGCTTATGTTAAATTTGATCTCAGTCAATTTGACCTTAAACCTCCAGGATATGTTTAAAACTGAAACTGTGTTCAGGTAGTTTATGAGTCTTTTATATTCATGACCTAAATAGTGCTTTAAGTGAAACATATATTAAATAATAACTTCTAAGATCAAGAAATCAACATTCTAATGTAATTCTATATGTAAAGTTCTAATGTAAAACTGGTTTCCCGTCCACATGTTTTGTGAATGATCAGTGGTTGTTATACTCCTACAGATATGATTGTGTTCAGTTATGCCCCAAATCCAAGGGAAGTTTTTAGAAGATTTGAAAACAGCATATTGCAGTGTCCGCAGTATTATCACTTGTTAAACATTTTATATACATTTTAAATACATTTTATACAATTAAAACCTTCATAGGTTCAAGCTGACCCAACACAGATGCACACAAAATGTGTTCAGGACATTGAAAACATATAATTGAAAACATTAATCATTTTGTGTTTACTTAGTTGTCCCCACTAAATTAGGAAAAGTCATTTGAACCCAATAAAGGATGTCAGTTAT
>JBBKCR010000018.1:9523892-9543363 GCA_037577295.1 Ladigesia roloffi
TATGAATTTTACCCAAATACAAATACGAATACAAATAATTTTCCCTTTTAACAAATACAAATACAGATACAAATAGCAGACACTCTGCACTCTGCAGCGGCATAGTTTATTTTTAGGTATTTGCATCTATTTGATTTTATTTGAATAAATACATTTTTATTAAAATTCCTTAAAATCAGCAAAAATCTGAAAAAAAGGAAATGTATCAGTTAAAAAATATGAGCTTTGGATCAAGCGAGATTCATTTTGTTAAAATGTATGAGATTTTTTACATCAGGTTTATTTAAAGATTTATGATAAATACATAAATCTGCAATTGTTTATTCAAATTGCATCGATTTATTGGTATTATTATATAAATCTCATTCTTGTTTTTTTCATTTACATGTGACTGATAATTATGCAGCACATAAAGTTTATTGGCCTGTTTCTGTTCCATCTAAGTCATTCAACTGGATGGAACATTTATATGCAAGTGAAATACATAAATCCTTTGAATTGGGCAACATTTTCTGTTGGGCATATGTAGATTAATGCATTAGTGTATCATACAAACAAACCACATATACATTGAAAATGTCTGTCCTCATTTGAATGTATAATACTTACCAATAAAGGTGTATCTGGAGTAATTCATATCAGGATGTATATTATCAGTAATAAAGCAGGTGTGAGACTTGGCTGAACAGATGTTCTTGCGGCCCTTTCTTAAGCAATTTGTAGTAATTACTCGTCTTTGATTTGTTAACCGAAGGCACACCCGGCATGTCAGTGTTTCCACCTGATGCCGTTGGTAATAATCTCACACAAGCAGAGCCCAGTGCCTTTTCTCTAATGTTTAATGCATAGGCACAAAAATTCAAAACCGGTAAACGGTTTGATCTTTATTTATTTTTCACCTTTCTAATAAATAATATGACAGACACTGCAAAGGAAAGAAAACGCTGCCTATGTCGGTGGGGTGGGGGTGGTGGGGGGTAGGTATAGAGTATCTGTGCATTCGATAGTTTATGAAGTTTGCTTGTACTTTTTTATTGTAGGCAACCAATTTAAGCCTGGCTGTTGAGTTCTCGTTCTTCTTTCTCTTTCTCTTTCTCTCTCTCTCTCTCGCTCTCTGCTATGTCTTTCTCTCTCTCTTTCTCCAGCATCTGTGAGCGCCCACTACGTTCCGACGGTGTGTAACGGCAGAGAAATTGTCGACTCCACCACTTCATCTCTGTGACCCTTCCTCTAACTATTGCTCTGTTAGCGACTGTTAGCCAATCAGCACACATTGTGCTCCGCCCAGGAACTCCACCATCCACAGTGTGTAGAAATTGTGTATTATTATTATTATTATTATTACTATTAAATTATTTTCTAGGGCTTGTACATATTAACTGATATTGTTGTAGAGAAACAAAAGAACAAAAAAAAACCTTTCTAGAGTGATTTTGGAGACTTTTGTTTTTTGATAGCTTTACTATGTCTGTGGTAAACGACCAGAAAACGTGAGCGCCGTGGCAATACAATGCATTTTCGGACTGAGGCGGGGTAAAAAGTGACTGATCCATGTGGAAATGTCTGCAATACTGGACAAACTGGTCGTTTTCTTTTGTAGGCCTCATTGTAATAATATCTTCTTTATGTATGTATTTCTATGTTGTATATTTTGTACATAATCTTACTGATGGTTTTAACAGCACAAGTTGACAGTGTTGTAGAGAAAAAAACAATGCTTCTGCTGATAGGGTGATGATGTTGGGCGTGTATAGAGGGTGTACAGTGGGGAATCTCATGCCTGGACTTCCACAGTGTCTCATTCCAAGCAGGGACACGGTCCTTTTAGTAAGCTCTCATAGTGTCTGCTAGTGTGTTACATGAACTGCTTCTCACAAAGCATACACATGCCTCTACAAAGTGGTCTTGATTGTTAAACTTTTACAAAACCGTGACGTATTTATGATGTATGAAGCATTTGATGAGATGGGTGTGAGTGTAAGTGGTGATCCATTGTTTAATGGCTCTTTGTGCCTTATCATGTGTTCAGTAGTTTGATATGAAAGTCTCCTCTAAGCCTGTAGGCGAAGGAGGGGCTGAGCCAATTTTTTTACATTTGTCTTTTTTTACATCCCAGTGTTTTTTACATTTCTACATTCTGGTGTGCTTTGGGTCTGGAGGGAGGGGGTACACGGGTTGACGACAAATCTGTAGTCATGTCACTGGTTTATTTGGAGCTGCGTTCGATTGATCTTATTTTGAGCTACACCAAGTCATCTCTTCTGATGAGCAGTTTATTCAATTGTCAGACACCCTCAAAATCATTTTTGGTTTTTAACGTTTTTTTTTAAAGTGGGATGACGCACAAATAATAACTTGACATGGCAAACAGACATGGAACAGTGACCTAGAAAAGCAGCATTCATTATTCACCATTGTGACAGCAAACACGTACAAGTGCATGTCAGCCAACAAAGCAGACGTGTAAGTGAATATGCACAGCGGAATGATAAAAGTACAATAAATCTAACTATTATAAATTCACAATGGGTATGAAAAAAGGCAAACAGAGTAAATAACAACACAGACTTTGTCTTCCAGTAAGATCATGCGTGCACATACACACATACACACACATACACACATAAACTTTTTCAATCATCCTAGCAGCATTTAGTAAATCTGGACACAAAAATGGCTTGATGAATTGGTTGCTCCGTTTTTGCATTTCTCAATATGTCATTTTTGATATTGTCTTTTTAGGCCATGTTCAGTGGTAAGACTAGACAAAACAAGACAGACCGAAAAAGATGGAAAGTTAGTGTTTTCAAAGTAAATGTGAAGAGCATTTGTGTGTAATTGGAGAGAGAGAGAGAATGTAAGCGAGACAGAGAGAAAGAGCGACAGAGAGAGAGAGAGAGAGAGAGAGAGAGAGCAGAGATTATGGAAAGCAGCTCCTGCCCCATAACGTCACATGCGTTTTTCTTTTTTTTTCCCCCTGCGCTCTGCAACCCTCTGCAGTCTGGGCCCTCTTTGTTGTACGCTTTATAACTCACATTCCCTCAAGTCTGCAACTCACTGATTCTCCCTGCATGTCAAGTTGCTAGGGGACAGCGGTTTACCAGACTCTTTAGGAATGCTTTTGAGCAGGAGAGAAGCAGCGAGGGGACCAGAGCACCAACCTGCTTTATTTGAATGGCTTAAAGGCATTTAGAAACAGCAGACTGTTGGGAGACAGTTATCAGACCGTATCCATTCATCCCCGGGTGAAGTTCAGTCCCTACAGTCACCTTTTAACAATAGTGAGGGGTGAGGATTTGCCGCAAATCACTCTCAGACTCATCACCACAACCAGCCACAGCTTGACATATGTTTCTAAACCTGATGGGATACAACTATTCATATCAGGATTCAGCCGTTCCTCCCCTGCTTTAGTAAAGTGGAATTCATATTTAATTATAGCCAAGAATTAGAGGGGCTAATTTGGAATGTATTTGTTAAGAAGTCAATAAATGCCCTTGTCATTACATGTTAACCTATAAGCCTAAAGCGCGGCATAACTAGATAATAAATAGTATTAGTAACACTGTATCAATAGCTTGACATGAGAGATTGATCCCTTTATACATTGTCTAGCGTTCATTGGATAAACAGGAATTTTCAGTAGGAATGTATGGTTTTATTTTGTCTCCAGGTGATTTGGATTGGGACAGAATTTTCAGATTTGAATCTTTGAAATGTTCAGGTGTTATTTGAATGTCCATAAACTGTTTATTATCATGTTATATCTTAACAGAAGGAGACAAGTGACTTATAGTTCATGACAAGGTTAGACACAGAGGACGCTCTCCTGTCCTCGTTAATAGGAAAAGGAATGAGCTCTGCTCTGGGAAAGATGCTGATGTTTCTGTGAGCCGTGCATGGATTTGATGCAATGCTACCACAGAGAGGATTTGTTTCTCTCTCTGTCTATCTGTCAGCTCTCAACTTGTAAACAGTGTAACATAACGTTAAGCAACCCTGTGTTGTCTCGGGTGACTCTGAACTTTGAACTCCGGTCGAACACAAAAGCAATAGAACAGTACCCACGGTGCAGTGTGTGCAATAACAAGGATATCATAATAAACAATAACCTGCTGTCGTACATCCGGGTCTGTCTTCTGAACATTTTGTTTTGTTTTATATTTAATACCCAGAAATAATCATATCCAGCAAATAAATCATGAAGATGCATGGGGGTTACATCCCAGCTGGTATTACTCCAGGTAGTAGCCTGGGGGAGGAACTCTTCCACTCTTTCCATTTTCTTTACCAAGCTTTTTTCCATATTTTGTTATCTTCCTCTCACCTGCACTTAATTTCTGTTGTTATTATTCACCCTATTTATACTCACTTCTTACCAGCTCTCAGTTATCTTCACCTCTCCGATTTGGCCAATAACTAGTATTCCCTTTATAGATGGAGTTTTATTCATATCACGTTTTTGTCTTCCTTCGTACTCTATCCTACACCTGTTTCTGGTCGTTTCTCACATATCTCGTTTGGTTTATCTTCTTTTCCTAGCTTTTGCTTTTTCCGAATTTTCATTTTTTTTCACACTTTTATTTTCCTATCTATCCTTTTTTTCAAAATTTTTAATAGATAATAAGACCCTTGTGTCTACTTCCCGTAGTAACGCTCTATTGGTATGCTCACCATCTTGGCACTGGACGACATGGGTTTAGTCCTCCACTAAGTGAAGGATAGAACAGTATGACTGAGCCAAAATTGGAGCCATCGGTAAAGGACCTCCTTAGAGCAGCCAGAGTTTCGCAGGACACCCTATTGGGATGTCACAAGGGAACCATGATGCATCTGATGGAAGGACAGCTTTAGCTCGCTCAGGCTCTGCAAGATGTTTAGTCTATTCATCACTACATCACCCTTCCCTCAAGGCTTTCACATCTGGCCAACCCTGAAAGATATGATGGTAACCTGGAGGCTTGTTGGTGGATTATAATGTAGTCCTCATTAAAAAAAGATGAAATATGTTTTGTAATGTGTCTAATAAACAGCCAGTAAGTGTACACTTGTTTTTGTACAGCCGTGCTGCTGTTCCTCATACACACTCATAAAGGGCAGCTGGTGCCCTAGTGGTTTTTGCATTGGACCTGCAATCAGAAGGTTGTGGGTTTAAATACCAAGACTGCTAGTGGCACATCTAAGGTTCTCCTGAGCAAAGTACCAAGCCCACCCACCGCTCCCTACACACTGTGCTCCTGGCTGCCCGCTAGTTAAATGCAGACAGGTTTTTGTGGTTTTCACAGTATGTGTTCACGTATGACAAAATAGTCACTGCACTTAAATCGTAGTGTTTATAAAATGGCCAGGGAGGGTAATAAGAGCTAGGTGTTTTTTAATAAACTGGCAACTCAGAGAAAAAGGGGTGTGAATGGAGACAATTTGGGAAAAAGTTCTGAAAAACATACACTGCTTCATATCTCCCAGCAAGGACCTTGGCTCTCGGTTACTCAAGGTGAGATTGAGCCACACTGCAATGACAAAAGCCACACAGACTCTTTCTTCCGAAACTACAGTCCGCTCAGCCTCTCTTTCCCTCTCACACGGTGAATTATTCTGCTGATGTCCAATCAGCCAGCTGCTGGGTTTCTAAAGAGGGCAGAGCGTAGATTATGAGCAGGGAAAATGGAAGGCAAATTTTGCTGGGGATTTTCTGCCCGGAATAATGCAATGGAAGTGCTGAAGCCTTTGAAAAGCCTCCCTTTTATCAGCCACACCACCTCTTCAGAGAAAAGAGGGGACAGGTGAGTGGGAGTGAGCATGTGCATGTGTGTGTGACAGAGAGAGAGAGGGAGAGGGATTTGCTATAATGTCCATATCACACTGCCCCTGCTCTCAGTGGACTTCTAATGGCCCTGGTGCAGGCCTTTATGTGAAATAACAGCACGTCTGCACTTTCTCAGGTTAAACAGCACCCCTGCCTTCAGCTACTCCACCCTCCAATCCCTAGGAGAGCTGCAGACAGGAGGGTGTGATAGGTCCTAAAGTGGAGAAAAAGAAGGAAAGTGAAAAGGTGGAGGGAGAATCAGATATTGGAGAGGCAAGAGGGACTAGTTTAGTGCAAAATGAGCCGTCAGTCAAGGCAGAGCTATCAGCAATCAGTAGTCAGAAAACAGCATCCGACTCGACCAGTCACGAATGTGACTGAAGAACATGATGATAAAAGTCCTCAGTGAAAAAAAAACTCTTTGAAGAAACCTTGAATAAAGTCACAGACACATTCTCAGTGCAAACAGTCGTTTATTATATAAAAATTCTGATCAAGATTCTGTGAATGTCACTTTGATACAGTTGCATGGCTTTCAGTTCACTCCAAACACAATAAGAAAAAAGACAACAAGGACTGCATACTGAGTTGCATCACCATCCTCAAAAGTAGAGGAAATAACAAAGACCATAGCAAAGGCACTCTTCCCTCCTCTGCCAGAACTGGGACCTTCCTCACCAGGTCCCCTCCGACCACGCAGAGACAAGGTTCTTACTCAAAGTCTTTCATCAGGATTAGCATACACAGCACTGAGAAATGCCCATTCTCAGGTCAGGAGATGTTCCAGCACGTCAACATGCAGCTTCCTAGTTCTAATGTTGTAGGCATCCTCTGAAGTCTACAGGATAATTACAACGCCAGGCAGGATTACTCATCCAGGGAGGTGTGAAAGTAGGCTTGTTATTCGTTTTGTTTTGGCTGGAATGTCTCAAGTGCATTTATCGCTACACTCTGTGGAAAGGCTAAACAAGGTTCGTTGCTTTATCTTTCCAATCTGTCCATTATTTTAAGCAGCTTTCATTATTTTAATAAATATCTGCATGTCTTTGTCCCTGAATGTCTGCATTTGTGTGCAACACCAAGTACCATGACCTTTCTGCTGAACCCAATTCCACAAGCAAGTCTTATATTTTGATATATTATTTATTTAAAAACACACACGCGCACACAGACGCACACACACACACACACACACAAAAACAACAAGAAAAACAAAGACAGATTGCACAGTGACATGATGATGACATCAAACAGAACCACCCAACAGGGTCTGCTCCTCTGGTCCTGAGCGGAGTCGGCCCAAAATCCCCAAAGGGGCATTTTTTTTTGTCAGAAGCCCATCCATGCTCTGTCTTAAGGCCACTGCATGTGTATGTCTTCGTGAGCGAGGTGGGGCTTCAAAGTATCCATCCATCCATCCGTTCATCTCTCACTTGTACCCCCTCTATCCCCACATCCATCTCTCTGCCTGGGAGGACTTCAGCTGGACAGTCTCGGAGCTCTGCTCGTTGCCCTAGAAACAGCGACATGCAGTTTTTACACGATGGAACAAATCGCAGCGCACCGTTCTCCCGTGTACCCGAGCCGAGAGCGGCATGGCCCTGCCCGGCTCCCTTTCAAAAGCACGCCCCCGATCAAGGCCAAGGACTAACCACCAACAACGGCACGTTACCAAGACAACCAGCGCTCTCATTCGGAGTGTGTTCATCAGTGCGTGGACAGAAGCCAGGCAGCAGACTTGAAAAGAAGAGGAAAGAGTCTACCTCCAACAGTGGCTGAGCCCGGCAACATGCCTATAGAGCTCAAGGCCACCGTTACTCAATAGCGAGGTCCTTTCCATTCGCCGCAAAGCCTAGTCCTCTCAAAGCTTTCATCATAAAGCACTGTAAGGTTATTCGCTCATTTTTAACAAGAGATGGGGATTGTGTGCAAAGTATAGTTTGACAAAATAGCATTTTTACATGATTTTCTGCTGTCCCCAAATGTACTCTGCTACCTGGCATAACCTGGCATTGGAAGTTTTCTTAAACTAAATTGCTGCTTAGAACTTTCACTTTTTAATCATCACTGTGCAAAATGAACGTCATCCTCACCTGCCTCAAACTGCAATCTCAAATATAATTATGCATGTGGTTCTGACATTATGACTTTTTTTTCTATTAAACAGGGTTTTAAACTACGTTATTACTAGTTATTATTATTACTACCATTACTATTATTATTACTTTATTACTAGTTATTCATTAATTAACATTGTAAATAAGCAACATATTTCTTATAAAACAGCTCATTGCATTTACCATCAATCTTCATTCATATAACTGCTTATGAATGATTCTGATGAGTTTATTACCTAATTCATTACTATTAGTCAACACATTTAAATCAAGTTCTAAACCTTGAATAACCCAGATAAAAGGGCAATCTTTTTGCCTAGGGCACTTTAAGGTTAATGTAGAGAACAATTAAATATAAACTCGTGTCCACTAAATAGCATCCTCCCGACCCGCAAGCTTAAATAATCACAATATTCTTGTAATCGCAAAAAACAATGCAAGTTTAGTTATTCACCATTTATGCCGCTGTGTATGAACTGTGCTAAATAAATACAGTTGCTTTGCTTATATGAGATTACAAGAAGTCTGATGATTTAGGCATGAAGTTCCCATAATGCTAATTGGTGGGTATATGTTTATATTTTACTGTCTGCTATACAAGCCTCATAAATAAATATAAAAAATATAAAGTATAGAGTTTCACTCGGGTAAAGTGGAAAATTACAACAAAAAAATGTTCGGTCCAGTATTCCTGAAGCAGTCAAGTATTGGTTAAACCGCCCTTAGCCAGGACTTACCCAAATAATGAATCGGTTAATGACAGCTGTAAAGCTTTCCTAAGAATTTAACCAGTTTCTCCTGAGCTCACTGGTTTGATAAATCTCATTATTAATGAGACTTAATGATTAGAGAGCCGAAAAGGACTGTGCCTGCCAAAGGAGACTGAGACGTTCCCACAGGGTGATTAAAACAGCCTCTCTCCGCAGTCTACACTCAGAGGGCTTTTTTTTAAAGTGACAATGGCACTTCCAAAGAAAGAATCCCTCAAACCCCACTCTCAGTCTGTCTCTATCGCTGTCTCTCTCTCTCTTTAATTGGCTTCAGACGCAATGTGGCACACTGCATCTCTCTCTCTCTCTCTCACTCTCTCTCTCTCTCTCTCTCTCTCTCTCTCTCTCTCTCTGCAGCTCAACATAGTCTTTAATCTTAAAGAAGCCCCTTAGTGGCTACTTCAACTGCCTTCAGTTAAACATCAAGGCATGCACACGTTCTTACACACACACATAAACACACACACACATACACACACACACACACACAGTTGCACACTGATTTCTGCTGCTGTGAGTACTCAGAGGGAGAGGGACCTAGAAATCAAGAGAGGCAGAGGCAGGCTGGGGTTGAATTAAGGTCTCTCTCTTTCTGAGAAACATGCATTTCTCGTGCCCAGACATTTTGTGCAGTAATCATAGATAAGCGAGTTTTCATCCTAAACGCTGAGTCGACAGCCATACACTTTAAATGCACGGCGTGACAAACTGCATTTGCCTCCCTGAAAAGTCCATATTTAAGGGAGACGCTCTGCGCAGAGCATGATAAATTAAAACTTCACATTTCCATCTCTAAACCTCTTAAAGCATGGCTCCCTCCTGCAAATGAAGAGCGGGGGGCAGCAGAGGCACCAGGGTTCATTATGGCAGTGCTGGCTTGGGGGTTGTACAAGGTTGGTGTTTCAGATCACAGGGTGAGATTGTCAGAGCTAGAATCATTAGAATCATCTTGCACATGTAGCAGGGCAGGAGAGCAGCACCCATAAATAGATTAAACATTTTCTTGTGTGGATCAAGTGACCATTTAAAACCCCTTTTATTGCTAATGCTCTAGTTTTAAGTTCTAACTACTAAACAAGTACGTTTGAGGTACAAACCCCAAGGTACTGAGAAACAAGATACTGTAATTACACTGAAATGATTAACAGCTTCTAATTAGAAACTGGGCAAATACAAACTCCAAATGTTGTGCCGTGAAATGTATTGTAGGTAGTTTACTGATGAATACCAAGACAGTCTAACTAGATAACATTTAAAGGCCCAACAGGTTGGAGGTATTAACTAAATATCTCTCTCCTATGTAAGACGGTACAAAAAAAAAAAAAAACAATGTGCAAAATAATTACTTACTTATTTCTAGCAACTGTCAATTGATTTAGGAATAAACTAGTGGAAATAATGTTCTTATTTAAGATTAATATAATAAATATAAAACGCTTTGTTACGCATCAAAGATAGAAAGGTTACACAATACACTACAACAAAGTCACTATTGTATTAAATGGTAAGGCCGAGTAACACAGGAAAATTCATTGTTTATTTTAATACCCAGGTTTTTACTTTCCTTTCCCACCTTTATAGCTAGAACATGATGTTTAAGTGTATTTTTGTTAGTCTGTCTGGGTATTTGTTATAATTTTATCTCCAATATTTGGGGTTTAGTTCCACAGATTTAACAAGATAATTTCTCAAACACGTTAGCCATTCAGTGTAATTTACCATCATGTCCCTTACAATAAATAGTAAGGTTTAGGGCTGCATGGTATTGACAAAATATTAGTATTGCGATAAAATTGCTAAATATGTGAATTCAATAATACATGAGTAAAATGTACGTGTCGGATTACACAAAAACCTTGATTCATCAAAACATCCACTAACAATCACCTGGAGATGTGACTGGTCATCTTATCAAAAACACTGTGATCGGTAAGAGGCTCCTTTGCGATACATTGCGCAGCCCAAAGTAATCTTTTGGAAATTTCTGGACTATTTCAGTACCGGATTACAACCAAGAACATACGGGACTATAGTGCATATTCTTTTGTTTATGTGTGTAGAGATACAGTACACACAGTGTAATTATACCTTTGTAGCGATGGCTTTCAGCTTGCCCAGTAAAGAGGGTTTGGAGTAAACCACGTCATCATCTCCCTCCTCTCCTTCCCCCTCCATGATGGCACAGCTGTCTGCTGCTGGTAGTTCACACTCCTTATTGGCTGACAGCACCAGTTTAGAATACTTAAACTCCAGCCTATAAGGGCAAAGTAACAGAAAATTTGTTTACTTAGGGTAGAATGGTACATTCAGATGGGACGTTGGGAATCGTATATGTCACCAACTTGTAATTATTATTCCTGTGCATTCCTGTGCATTTATCTGGAAAACTTTTACACAACCAATGACCCACTGGTCATGGAAAGATCTCACTATGGAGGATGAATTCCAGCTTGGTCTACTTTGTTACTGCCTATCACAGAACGTTATGGTGTGGTCATAAACTTGGAAAACATTGTCAGATGGTCCAAGAGTAGCTTCCTTTTATAAAATCATTCCTTCACAGGTTTTAGAAAAAAGTATTTGAATGGTTTTGGTGCTAAATATTTTTCTAGAGCGATGCCTAAAGGACCTGGCAAAAGATGGTTCTTCAAAAAATTCTCTGCAAACTAGATGACAGTGTGAAGAACATTTTGAATGTTTCTTAGATTTCAACACTGAAAACCTGAGAGTCCAGGCCTGGACAACCAGTTACAAATGAGATCATTCCTTTAGTTTAGTTACAGAAACCAAAACATAAAATAAATTTAAAAAGTAAAACAAGGTCCAATGTGTGTTTAATTGAAAATGCTCCACTGGCTTTCCCACAACAGTAGGATGCTTGATCTCAAGATGTTTTTTTTTTATTTTGAGAATTGTAGTGCCTCATTTGCAAGAGGGAAATGAGGCACTGGGTCATCACCCCTCCTCCCCTGGCAATTCTGTGGCTCTTTCTGAAATACAGGGTCACCATATTTATTTCATGTAACGTCTATGGCAAGATAAGTTAACACACCTTTAGCTGTGCTGAGTCTCAACATATTGGGGTGGGATTATGTCATGCTTTTTATTGGGAAGACTCTTTTAATGTTTATAAATGATTTATAATGAAAAACTCTTGATTCTAACTTCTAATTTCACCAGTCATTTGTATGTCTACCCTCCCAAGCTTACGAACCGCGAGAGGGTGCTTCATTGCTCACTTCTGGCCAGTAGTTGAAAAACCCTGCTCCGGACCAATAAAAGGGTTTTTTTACATTTATAGATCTATATGCCAATGCCAAGAAGACTTTACATTAATATTTAATAATGTTACTCAATTAATTTAGCATCAGCAATCCTGTAACTTAGTGGCAAGCTGACTGGTTAGTGTGGGTGACTGCGCTCAGTGGTAAGTAGGTCAGATAGGTCTTACTTCTTGTTTTTCTTCCAGAAGTAGCAGGTAAGGGTGACAAGCAGGGCGGCACAGAACACACCCACCCCAGCCCCCACCTTCAGCCAGAAATCGATCATCTCGCATGCCATGCTCCTCTTCACTGGCAGATCAACACCTCCTGTGCAGAGCCGTGGCTCCGTCCACACATACACAGTGTCCTGACAAAACACACACACACACAGATCCAAGGACACCATTAATCCTCAATGCATTATCATACACTGATACTGAGGAGTGTTTTGGGTGTTCTGCCGTCTCCATCTGTAAAACTCCCTTTTTTTTCGAACACCTGGAAGATTGATGGTTCAAAGAAACACAGAGATCTTAGTTGGCTTTGATGAAATGGCTGAATAAAGAGCACCTGCACTCCTCCCTTGCAGGCTCCCTCGATCTGGTGGTAGTCGGCCTCAGTGCAGCGTGGGCAAGCACTGGAACTCTCCCACAGGAAGTAGAAAGTACAGCCATCACATGTGCCCGCTGGACACTGTCTGCAGAATGACAAAGAGGGTTAGTCCTCTCACAGAAACATCCCCAACAGCAAGGGCTCACAAGCTCTCTTGCTGACTCAACAAAACAAACACAGCAGTACAGCAAGATTTAACGAACAAAACAGAATATTTTACAATTAGATCTTAAACACCTACCATACTGAGACCTAATTTCATCCTATATTTTCCCCAGATACATGGCAAAGTCTCAAATTCCTTTTTCATTGTTTTGTTTTTGTAATACAGCATGTTGACAGTTTGTTGATCAATTTGTGCGAGTTTAGGATTATCCCAAGATACACAATATGGAAAAATGTTGCCAGAATAAAGGTGTCTGCAAAGTTGGAAGCATGGTGTTGCCCAATAGGTTTTGGTAAGCTTAGGGGGAATAGTCCAATGCCTGAAAAACAAGTGTGTCCCAATACTTTTTTCCCTATAGTGCAAAGGGACAAATAAATACGTAAATGGTTCTGGTGATGACAAAACAACGCTGTCACTTTTAGACCTGGTGCAATTTGCAGAAGAAAACTGTTTCAGATTTCTCTGCATATTCCACTTAAAGTAGAAGACCACACTATGTAAAAGCTGAAAAACCCATACGCTAAAGAGGAAAATAAAGATGGTCTCACTTCTGCAACCACAATATCCATGGCAAAAAAAAAATTCAACTACCATAACCTCCCTACAAGGAGGCAAACAGATCTATCCAAAGGGGCTACACGTTCAGGAGAGAGTATCAACAGGAATGTCATGTCTCTAAGTGTCTAACAATTTCGGAAATGTCTTTTAAAATGTAATCAGTTTATAATGATACATACAAACCCCCCTCCAATCAACCTAGCATTCCATAGCAGCTGTGTTCAGCAACCAGTTCAGAACACTCAAATCTTAGTTTCATTTCAAATCTGCCATTTGCTACAATAGAAGTGTGTATTGGGTTAAGTGGGTCATGTTGACTGATTAGTGGGAATTCATAAGTTCAAACACTGCACCCCAACAAACCCCTAACTTCCACTGATCTGTTAAACCCACTATTGGTTTGGCTTTAGTCCCGCTTCATCAAACCCCTTTAATGATGTATAAAAGCTGACAAATGTTTCCTGACAAAATACAGCAATGTCAATACAGAGCTGCTCTTACTGATATATAAATATAAACAACTGATTTACTTATTCTTATTAGGCAGATCTCCACATGGCGTAACCCCCAACAGTGCAGGAATTTGTAAATTCACAAAAGTTACATGAAAACTTTAGTTTTCAAACTAATTGAGGAGCCAAGAGACTGAACTCTACTCTCTCAGCCTTTATAATATATGATCTGAATTCTTTTTGTCTCAATGGGAGACATTTTGCCTGGGTTCACTAAGCACAGTCCGCAACTAGCTGTTGCACAAGCACAAGCAAAGGCACAGGCATATCATATAAAGCAGAAAACTCACTGTGGTTGCTTCAGCTGTGACTTTAACTATGGAACAAGATTCATAGTGACTGTTTATTTAGCATTGTAAAGGATGTGAACTAAATGTAATGCAGCAAATGCGGGAAGCATACTTGGGCACCGATATTTCTCCTTTTTCGCTCTTCTCAGGGTTACAGCGTAGCGTCACCACAGTATTTCTGCCATTTTCACAGGAGGACGTTGTCTGTTGAGATCTGCACACAACAGCACCAGTTAGCTCAATTAATATACACAGCAAGTACACACCATTCTTTTGAGTGTCGAGTGGAACAAAACAATACAGTGTGGACAATATTCCTCAGAACACTCTGCCACTCCACAGGGCCTACAGGGCTTTTTATCTAGCACTAGCAAAAAGGACAGGGGTTTAGTTGGAGTGTTCCCTGTGCTATTACCGATAGTAGAAGTTGACGTCTGGGAATCTCTTGGGAGGAGCATGGAAGAGTTCTGGTCTGGCTGTAACTCCATTGAGTGATTTCTCCACTGTGGCTCCTGTAAAACAAACGAAGACTCTTTTAGCGAGGAACACAGAGCTTAGTGAGAAAATTATCTCTTCCCTTCAAACACACACACACACACACATACACACAGTAAAGATGATGGAGGGAGAAACAAATGGCACAGTTGTGACTCAGTTAGGAAAGATATGGGTACCTCTTCCATTGCAGCATAAAAAAATATTTACCTATGTGTCGGCCAAAAAATGTTTAACAAATATGTAAATTAAATATGTTTCAATCACAAGTATTTTTAAAAATTGCATACTAGTGATGACAACAGGACATGGGACTCAGTTGTGATTTAAACTTTACTTGCAATTTCTTATGAAGTTAAAAGTTCATGGGCAACATTTTGTGAACAGGTACATAAAATGTGTTTCCATTTTGTGAAAGTCTAAGGTGCCAATAAAGACAAGGTACCCTGCAGAGCCTGCACAGAGAATAAACACTCCTCCATACTCACCCAGAAATAAGTTTGCCAAATTGGTGGACTGTGAAGAGAGGGCTACCCTGAAGCCCCGCCCATCAGAAGGGATGACTGTTGATTGACAGATAAAGGCTTCAACGGAATTGGCGTCGTCACTATGAGGATCCTTATCAGATAGGTCTGTAACATTATCTAAACAGACAGCTGACCTAGGACCCTGGGAACATTAAGCATGGAGACAATTTTGGTGAGAACAATTTGACTGAGACACATGATACCACATAAAAACAAGTCCAATAAAAACCTGTACCTCAAGCCCACACAGGCTGATGTTGAAGAGATGATAGTACTTGGTGCCTTTGGAAGTGAAACTGGGGCCGTTCATGATGGAGCCAGTAAAGCCCATAGGACTGAAGTCAAACTGAAGAGTCTGGTTCAGCTCCGTATGTGTGAATAAACAGTCACTGAAACACAAACTGTGCTCCTAAAATGCAAAACAAACAACATTTAAAGGGCTAATACTCTTCATCTTTTTAGATTTTATCTTATAATATTCGTTCTGCTTTGTGTATAAAAAGGAGTCATAATTATTTCCTACAAGGCTACTTTCTAGGTTGTCTTTATCTCTTAACAGCACCAAACAGACCAGGCACTGGGTATGGTGACATTGGGCTCATGTGTAACAGCTCCAGAACACCACAATCAGTTAACATATACTACTTATTTGACCTGTATGTACTGGGCTAATGTAATCCGAACTTATTTCAGATATTGGTATCCAATGATTTTCTTTAAAGCTTCCATCTCCTAATCTTCGGCTCTAGTAATACTGCTAATCATTGTGAATGTGTCGACTAAAAGACTGTAAGCTGAATGGGCAACTACATTTAAATATGTTTATGCTTGGGACCATTCAATTATGATACATTTAAAATGTTTAGAGCAGAGAGTGGACAGGATGATTTAAAATGCAAATGGTCTTTGCACAGCAGTCCATTTCAAGTTAGAAACATATTTTGGAAATCGTAGCACACTGCAGCACATCATACAACTCTATTGAACTTCCGCTTCTCATTTAATATCGTATAGTGTGGCAGAATAACAGGTCCCGCCCATTATGAGAGCTAACCTGCCGTAACTAAATAGCAAGGCTTTTGTAAGTTATTTATAACTTTGTTGAATGGCTGCTTTGTCACTTTTTGCCCCGCACTGGCTAAATTATCAAATATGCTGACCCGGATGCACCTGACCTTACGTGTTGACCCACTGGTATTGTGATGGCCCAGAGGTGGACTGGCAATCTAGAATGGCTGTCAAGTCCACGGCTGTTTGTCTTTCTCCTTAACTCAGAAATCAGCAGAGTGCGTTAATATAAAAATGTATCAGTTGTTAAATCCATATTTAAAATTCAATGTCAACCTCTGTGTACCAAACGGCCACCCCCCCACCATGTTACTTGAATATGTCAGTCTAATCTAGACATTGCTCTGATGTCTGTATATTTGTAAGCAATTATCTACCAATACCAACATGACCCTTATATCTGGGTGCATCCCTACAATTCATCATGCATGGATGTACAAAACACATACACTCCCAAAAGATCAGCTTATAATACTTAACATCCAGATCAACAAACACATTCAGCTTCAGCATCCACCTTGTTGCTGCGACTGCCTGGGCCACATGGCTGACATGCATCCTGGCCATAGACATGGTGTCCTGAGAGGAAGGTGTTGGATGGGCACTCCTGGCACTGGTTGGTCTCCTCGTCAATGTAGTAGCCGGCTGGGCATGGCACACAGGCAGAGCCAGGCTGCTGGGACTCTATTGCACAAGCCCTACACGCTGAGGCTACACCATCTAGAGCATTCGTAACAGTGATCGAGTAGATCTTCACCATATCATTCACATACTGACGCACCTGAAGAAAGAGAGAGAGAGAGAGAGAGAGAGAGAGAAAGAGAGAGAGAGAGAGAGAGAGAGAGAGTGAGAGACCAAAAGAATTAAACATGTATATCCAGTAACCTGTGAAAGTAACAATATTGCTGACTTTTAAAAGATGTAATTTTTTTTGAAGGAGTTGATGTTCATTATATATAATTTTTGAAAATATTCGTATTACATAAAGCAATGTAAAAAGGCAGCAAACAGCATGAAGAAATAAAAAAGTGAAAATAAAAATTATTTTTTCATTTGACTATTCTATTATTAGGAGAGTGATATGTAAGCAGAATGATGAAGGCCAGTTCAATCTGGACAGGTCCCTTAGGGGTACATTTGAAGAATCTGTATGTCTGTATGTGTGTACTGACATCCATAGCCTGGTTAGTGCGTTGGAAGGCCCATGTGTAAGACACAGATGCATTCTTAGTCATGATGTGTGTGTAGGACTGCTTCTCCTTACTGCCCTCCCACGACTCCACCACACTGGTGCTCCTTCTGTCCGTGTCCTGAGAAAACAACAAATGTAACACATGTAAAAACATGAACCGATCTAATGATGGATGCTGCAGGATGTCCAAAATGCTGAAGGGCTGTGTTCAGTGAGTGAAGGAATACAGACAGACCTGCGCAGACTCACTTACCATCATGAAATACAGCTCACAGTCAGCCGAACAGATGGTTTCAAACACAAATGTGACACGTCCAAACTCAGCTCCACTCGTTCCACTGACTGATGTAGGCAACCTGAGATATACAAGCAGACAAGGCTTATATATACAAGACCAACAAGAAGCATTACACAAAATAGAGATAGACCAGAGCAACCCAGATCATCTGAGACTTGTCTTAGCTCCAGTAACTGTCTGTTTGAACTGCTGAAATCAGGCAAACTCTTCAGGAGTATTATGGCCAGAACAGAGAGTCTCAGGAGTTGTTTCTGTCCTCAGGACATAAGAATCCTTAGCCAGTTGGCCACAACTTTCTATTATAACACTAACTAAACTCTCTACCCCACTGTATCAAATCTGCTGTCTGTATTAGCCAACAGCAACTAGCACACTGAAATTTATATTACATAGTCTATCTTTTTTACTCTTCTTTCTACTTTTCATGTTTGTCTGAAAATATTTCACTGCAAGTTGTACTTGTATGTATGTGACAAATAATGTGGAATCTAAAGGCAATAATAAATAAAACATTTCATTTATTTAAATCATGGCATTCTTGTATGATAACCACTTAATTGGGTTGCCTCACCTGAATCCAGGCACTTTGAGGTTTAAAATGAGGTAATCATTATCTGAACCACCTGCTCCAGAACGAATATGATCTCCTGCCACCTCCCAACCTAACACACACATCAAAAAAGAGACCTTTCAAAATTCACGGTATGGAAAGAATCTCAAATGAGAACTAAGAACAGGGAATGGTGCAGCTTTCACTCTCAAGCAATTTTTAGTAGTCACTCATGCTACAACACTGCCATCTACCCCCAGATTTAGGCACTGCTTGTACAAACTGAAAATCTTGAGTGGAGCTGCAGGGATCTCCCTCTCTCTCACCATTCATTCCATCGCACTTGGTGTTGGCCACATTGAAGCAGGACGACTTCATGCTGGCAGGCAGAATGTTCCACCACTTGTATTCATAGCCCAGAGCAGGCTCTGTGCCTGCTGGGCAAGGCTGGCACTCTAAGTGGCAAAACACACACAATCTATAAACAGCATTTCAGCATATCTGGTACACTATTCAATTTTTTGTATTCATTTTGTAAAAATGCCACTCCACACCTTACATAACGAATAAATGAATAAAATATATATTTTAAATATATATTTTTAAAAACCCTATTTGTATAGTGTAAACTGTAAATATGCCAGCATACATGCTTCCAAAACACTTAAATTTCATTTAAACTCAGTTTAATACACTACTCTTGTATAAAATGTAAAGGTAAAACCGTATACGTACTGTACAGTTTAAACTGAACTCCCGCAGTGCTACAATGTAAAATATTGATGTTCCCCCTGAATAGACTGTACTGCAATTCATGCACATACATTTTTTTGTCTGCGCAGCCAATCAGCAGCAAGGAGAATGTCCGTTCTCAGATTGACTACTTTCAAACCTCACACCTCTGAGTACAATTCCAAGACGCACTTTCTTTGTTTTCTCTGAGCTATTTTTCATATGGAAATGTTGCTGAAATTCTGTTAATATTTATGTTACAGAATTAGTACATTATATTTTTCTTAATAATGTAGCACATAATGAAAAAATATATATTGCCGTAAAAAAACCTACGCTAGAGGACAAGGGGGCATGGTGGACGAGGCCTGGAAAAACAATGTAGAGGATACCTCCAGTTTCCACATTAGCGTGGGAGTGTCAGCGAACTATTACTAGTTCGGTTCTCAGAAAAAATCTGTGTTGGACTGAAACTGCAACTACTGATCTGTGTAAAAGTGGGGGTTGCCTCTGTA
>JBBKCR010000018.1:9554819-9564987 GCA_037577295.1 Ladigesia roloffi
AATATGTACATCCAGTCGTAACCCTCGACTCCCTCGTGGTCACTTCTGGCCAATTGAAACCCATGAAAACTACACTTTTATAATTTTATAAAATATTCTTAGTTTCCAATATAATGGGCAGTATGATGGCCTACTGCACTCCAGTGGAAAAAATGAATGAAGCAATTCTGACATAGCTGTGAGCTTAAGGATGTCAGATATTGGTTTGTGTTTGTGCATGAAAAAAAATTCAGGTGTTGTTGTTAATCAGTTAAATATTGTTTACTACCAAGTGCATTGTGCAAAAAATGGCATTTGAAGGAATAGATATTTGATAATTAAGAAAATAACTGATTATTTAAAATGTCTTGCTTGGTCAAAAATTGATAAATTATATAATCTGAAAGAGTTTAAGAGAGTGAGCACATTTAGTTATAGCAGTTTTAAAGGTAGAGTAACACAAACAGCCTCTTTGAACATATGAGGGGATGGTAAAATAAGTAAGTCATACGTTCTCACTAATGTTGGTTTGCAAACACAAACAACATTCAGTGGAATCAGGGAAAAAGTTAAAACAGAAAAATGTTGGAATCGTTCCATGTTCCAGTTTTCAGTCCATTTTCTGCTGCACTGTGCAACAGAGTTGCCATGTCTTTCTGAGTAACTAACTGACTGACAGGCCAAAAGGAAGGTGGTGCTGTACACATAAATAAACAGAGCAAATTAATGAGCTATTACTCAAAATGTGGCTGATATATAATAATGTTAAAGAAAGCACATTCACATTTACCACAATTAAAAAATCTTCCTAATTACAGGTACAGTAACACAGCAGTAAATACTGTATAGTCATTTAAGCTCATGTGTCTGTTAACTGAAAAAGTATTTTGATGCTTTTACTTATTATTACATTTTGTTCTTACTATTATTACACTACTTATATTATTTGTAGCAGTAGATGCAGGTGTATGACAAAGAAGATAATTTGTTGACAAATATTTTTGAGTGTCTTCCAGACACTGTGGGGCAGATATACATTTACTCATAATGCAAGGATTTCTTAAATCCTGTATCCTTGACACTTGTTTGGCAGTTGCATTCCATGCAGCCAGTGGAGGTGTAGCAGCATACAAAAAGCACAAAATAACATTATATAGCAGAAACATGAAACGTGAGTGTTGCTGGAACTAAACAGTGTCTCTTCATTTTTGTCATTTATTTAGGATTTTTAAATCATTTTAAACCCCACATTATCCACAAGTATCGCTTATGACTGGAAACTGCCCAATATTTTTGAATTACCTTATTTCTAACAATATTTTAGAACTGACCATCAATTTCAGTCCCACACCCAAGTCCAAACAGGGCAATCACATTTCTGCTTATTTCTACATTTTCAAGACTTTCTTGGTGGAGCTATTTTTCCCAAATCTCTCCCTGATTTAACAGGTAGTCCTGTTAAATATTTGCTCGTGGCTAATATTGACCAAGGGTGGCAATCATTTTACAGGACACTGTAAAACTACTCATTATGTATTATTAATCCAGAGCATTGTTGTGATTCCACAAATGTTTTCACTCCAACCACTTTCCACATGAACAAGTGACCAAAAGTCAGTTTATTCGTAGTTAATCACATTGTCCAATGTCTGCTTCTCAAGAAGCCCCACCTTATTACAGGAATTTAAGTTTAGACAAATGCAAGCTCACTGCAAAGCACAGAACTAGTTTTAGCTGTTGTGGAGCTCATCTTCACTACCAGAATATCTCTTCATTTTCCATTTTCCATTTTCAGCCACCCATGGATGTGCCCAATCTTAAAAGGGTGCTGTTTCAAACGGGTTATTTTAGGGGCTATTTTTAGGCCTCCTATCACTAAGCACTGGAGATGGGGACACAGCCGTGACCAAAGTGGTGAAAAGCAACACTTAACTCTCCAATGGAAATTTTCTTCCTCATTAGCATAACATTAAAGATAACACAACTTCTTTCTGAAATTTTAGCCCTGTAGACAGAAAATATTCATATACGAGACAGACCCATGGAACATAAAACCCCCCTACTACTCGAATTAGTCCAAGCATGATAAAATTGACAGTCTAAATCAATTTCCCATCCCCCATGCTCTCAGGAGGCACAAACCCAGTAGAGAACTGATTGAGAAGGGTACACCATGACGCTCCACTCCATTTACCACAGAAGCACATGAGCCGTTTTTGATAGGAAATAATGGCTTATTTCATAGGCATTCAATATTAGCCTAAATTTGTAGTTTAATTTGATGAGAAGGGGGGGTTAAGTTCATTTGAATACAAAAATGTGGCCATGGAACCAATCACAGATTACTCAGCTGTTAATATTAGGCACTACAGAATACTGTGAGCTACATCCTGCTGTTTAATGCAAGTACTTAGGGTTCTGATGGGTAGTTCTTATTCCCTGGCAAATGAGCTTCCTATTTCCTATTATTTTACAACATCAGATCACCTATGTTTTTCATGTCTACAAACTTTCTTCCTGCCAAGTGGATCTGGCTGTGGTAAAGAAGGATATTGCACCTGAGAGTGAATGTCTGGTGAGAGTTAAATAATATTGAATATAATACATAGATTAATTAATAATAATAACAATACACCAATCACTACTACTAGTAACAATAAAAATAATACTACTACTAATTTTAATAATAAGAAAAATGATGATGATTATAATAGAAGAAGAAGAAGAAGAAGAAGAAGAAGAAGAAGAAGAAGAAGAAGAAGAAGAAGAAGAAGTAAACATGAGTAGTTAACATTTAGTTATGAGAAAAGGTAATGGTTCTAATTCCCTCAAGAACATTCTTGCAGAAAAGTACAAAGCAAAACACCCTCATGATTTTACTGGAAGTATCAAAAGCATCTCGCTGTTTCACTATTGATCTGTGGGCTGGTTCCTGCGGAGAAGGATCTGGAAATCGAAACCCCCAGCAAACCAGTAGCGTGAATGGAGCACATTCCTGCTGAAAGGGTCTCACCTCGGTGCACTGAGGCAGGTTGTCAGCCACGGCCATCACACACAGGCTGCTGAAGATCCATGCAAACCCCTCCATAAAGGACGTTTCTCTCTTCAGATGCTGCATTGTTCCACCATCCAACAGAAGGAGAGCAGACAGAGCAGAGTAAGACCGGCTGACAGCTCTTCACCTCCTCCTTCATCAGCTCTCTCTCTCTCTCTCTCACTCACTCTCTCTCGCTCGCTCTCCGTGACGTCAGCTGTGACCGTGGTGTTAAAGAGACACTGTGGCTTGAAAAAATCTCAAAGTAAATTCTGCTACTAAATTCATAATGAAAAAGAAATTAACGACTTTGCATAAGATGTCCCCTTAGCTGGAATCAATCAAGCCTTTAAAGTCTCTTCTCAGGAAGAAACATTTGCCCTGAGCCTACAGGAAATATCGTGGACCGTGTAAGACCACAGTCATGCTGATTTAAACTATGTGGACAATATATGGACAAAAATATTGGGACACACCTGTTTTTCATGGTTTGACAGACCAACTACAATGCCTGACCTCATAAATGCTCTACAGAATGAATGGACACAAATTCCCTCAGAAACACTTCAAAACTTGTGGATAGCATTCCAAGAAGTTTAGAAGCTGTTTAATCCATTTTAAAGCCAATTTTCGTGAATCAGAAACAAAATCAGAATTAGAAACATTTATTTGTGCCAGAGGATTTTTTATATGGTGATTGCCACATCACACAGACACAAAGAAACACAGACACCAGAAAAATGTCAATTAAAAATTAAGATGAAATACAATAATAAAATAAATAAAACAGGTACACGTCTACACACTCAGTGGAAAGAAAACAACAATAAGATTGCCTTCCCTGTTGGGGTAATGGCCTGGAGTTCCAATACATTTGTACATATGATGTAGCCTCCGATATGAGTGTTGTTTTAAGGGAAGGCAATGAACTGACATTGTGCCACTGGACTCCATTTGCTTCCCCTGTGTACAGTTAAGTCAATTCCATTGTCATTAAAATCAGTGCATAAGATTTTTTTCTGAAATAAATGCAGCCTATACGGGATTTATAAAATTATTTTTAAAAATTGTGATTTTTTTTTTTTCATCAAATCCAAATTCAGGCGAGTAAATGAAATCTGAAGCGCTGCAAGATACTATATTCACCACTTGGAGGCAGTAAAGTCCATGAAAACACAACAGATGGCATTAATTGCAGTGACTTGTTTTATACAAATCTAAAGAAAATGTTCGGGATGATTGTGCTTACTCACTGCAGCACAGTCATCATTCCTGATCACAGAAATACATACACAGCACTGTGTCACGTAACGATGATGTTATGCAAAAAAAAACTAATACACCGCAATGCAAATATCAAAAACATCAAGACTCATTAATGAACATTGCATAGGTTTAAAGTAATTAAAGATAAAACATACTTAAGAATACATATTGTCATCAGAGTGTCCCCTGAGTTGTGTGGATTCTCTCCAGCTTTCAAAAACTGAAAAATCACATATTTACCTATGGCTTCAATTATTTACAGTTATGTAATCACAATCAGTGCAATCCTTTCAAAACATCATTTTCAACACATATGCAAGTTCTTTTCTGTCTATTCACACATTTGGTAAACACAGTGAGTTAGTCTCGCATCTCTGCCAAGTTTCAGCAAATAAGGGCAGAAAGATTGTAATAAAATAGTAGTATATTGAAATTTTATGCAAAATAATTGTTATCTGTCAACACCATGGAAGTACAGATTTGCACATAAACAGAGCAGAATGATGGAGCCAATGGTGTAATAGATGAGGTTTCGGAACTTGGGCTCCAAGTCTCCTTGTCGATACCAAAATATCTGTAAATAGACAAATGCATGTTACTTTCCAATTTATCACAGTATATAAAGAACATAATCCACTTTTGGTGGCGCTGATGACCTGTCTTATAGGACTGTTAGTGCTACTGTTTATCCTGTTACACTGCTACTGTTACTGTTTACTCAAATGAGGAGGAGTGAATGGACAAGACTACTAACCAAAACCAACACTGAGAAACAGATCATGCTAATGCAGACCACAAAGAAGATGTTCAGGCCTTTTGGATGAGGTGTAGGAAAGACAAATGAACTGATGATGGTTACCTTGGAAGAGTGCAATGGAAAGAGTTAAACATCATGACACCTTATGTGCAACCACTCATTTACATATTAAAGCTTCAAGCAGTTCAGCAATAATGTGGCTCAGCTGGTATTTTTGACTATCCAAATGTAGTGTTAATGAAAGGCACTCTGTCTAATTATCTGTACGTGGAACTGGGGGGTAATTGGAGAGATAATCTTTACTTACTATGACCAAAAGCGACGTGAACCCACCAACAGCCACATTGACAATTCGATCCTGAAAGGGAAAACAAGCACCCCAACTTTATGTGCATCCCTTTTCTAACATATTCTGACTTTGATATTAAAATGTACACATTCTACACAGTCTTACTGTTTATCTCCCACTCACCCGAGCAGAGGTTTCTCCAAACAGAGGCCTGTTGTCCAGCATCCCTGTACCATAGGTGCGCGTGACATACTCATCCATGTAAGTTGTAGGACTAAGTGGACTGAAGTCCTGGTCATGAGGACCAGCTAATCTCTGAGCCCGACCCCAGCCTCCTGCACTCATGACTCCTGCTCGCCTCTGTCATGACAAAACACCCCCAACCCCACCCCCACCCACCCACACACACACACACACACACACACACACACACACACACACACACACACACTCGTCTGATCAGTTCTGTAAAAACATTTTTCACTGAAGCAAGGAGGAGAAAACTCTTAAATGACACTCTTTTTGGAACTAAATTATTACTAGACAATGTGGGACATCTGATACAGGAGATCTTATTTTTTACCCAACAGGAATCAACGAAACAGTGGCCAACTGATTCTCTATGAATGTGACCATAGTGAGGTTAGGGTTCTGTTGTTTAAATAATCTGCTGAACCACAAGTATGAGTAAGATTATTCTATTTTTCCTGAAAACAAGACACTTATTTTGAAAAGTTCACCCAACCTAGATTAGCCGAATTTGTAATCTCTGCTAAAGACATTTTTTGGCGAATAAAATGCTCAATCTTCAAAATAGCAGAATCACTTACAACAATGGGTTAAACACGACAATATGTACAAACACAACAAAAATATCAGCCGTGTATTTGCAGTGCAAGACCAGCGAGTCCGGCAACAGATTCCAACGTGGTGTTTCTAAAAGATGTTTCTAGAATTAAAGTCTCTTTTAATTATTACAAAATTGATATCAGAGTTTGCATTGTTGTCTCTTATATCAGTTGTGCATACTCCATTTCTTTTAGAAAATATTGTATTTTTAAATCTATTTTTTCTATACTGGATTTTCACATTTGTGTTTAAATGCAAGCACACGCATCGAAGCTCTTATTGTGAAGTCAAACTGTATTTTCTCAGTCAGTCTGTCTTGCAGGTTACACCTCCACACATTCCCAGCCTGATAGGATCCACCAAACTGGCAGAGGCTTGGAGTTCCAGATAGGCAGCTGAGATCCGTGGGGATCGTCTGATTTACACAGATAAAATTATACATCTAAGAGCAATACATCTGGATCAGTTGATCACTGGGACCAGGCTCCATTTTTGATGTTTTCATAGACTCCAGAAGTTCTTCATAAGGAGCTTGGGCTCATCTTCCTTCAACATGTCTAAACCTGGGGCTGAGGGTGGAGCTGATTCTGGTTCAGTGGTGTCGGACCCACAACATTCCCAGAAGCTTTTAAGAGCCCTCCAGTCCTTTAGACAAGAGGGGAGCTTTCAGGATGCAGTGCTGGTACTGGAGGGAGATGAGATCCCAGTTCAGAAGAACATTCTGGCTGCAGCGAGTCCATATGTCAGGTACCAATAACATGTTCACACTTCATGCGTCAGTGCTGTTTCAGCAGGGACGTGGCTCCGTCTGGAAAAAGCTCGTCGTGCGTGTGTAAGAGCTCAGATATGCAGCTGCAGATCCTGAAGCAAAACTGTCAGCTGCAGGGTGTGCCAGCCGGAGGCTCCCAAGCTCTTCTTGTTCTCTAGTCCCGCTGTCCTTTTTATACGTATCGTTTGGTACTCCATGTACAGTTATGACATTTTTGTTTCTGGAAACTCTTGGGGAAGCAGGTAGAAAAGGAAGTTCCAGTGCAGATGCAGACTAGTTCTTCCACTGATACATAACCCAAGTGTTAGGATAATAACTTTTGCACAAGTCTAAAAAAGATTCAGTGGACGTGGTAACACGTAGAACTCATGTTTAAATATAATCTTTACAGTAGGCATTCTCAAAAAAATCCAAAAAATGAAAATCGAAGCAATATACATTTTCAAAATAAAAGTTAAATATAATCAGCTGTATAATATATAAAATATTGCATAACATAAGTGTGTATATATATATAAACAAAATATTCAGAATTGAGCTTCGTTGAGGTGCTGACACAGGTAAAAAAATCAGCCATATTAAAGCTACATTCTTTAGAATGTAAAAGCTATATTCTCTAGAAGAGCAAAAGGTGAAAAAACAAATTATTAGTACCCCTGATTTCAGAAGAAACATTGAATTAGAATATCTTAACAAACATTTCAGTGTGTTAAAACCATGTCAGGCATTAATAGAAAGTTTTTTGCTCAGCTTCATCAACTTATTTTTTCCTAACATTTTCACGTACTTGCAGAACCAAGCTAAATTACAACCCACCAAAAGAGGATGGATCCATATACAGAATTGAGTTGCAGGGCATCTCAGTCCCCATCATGACGCAGATCCTGGACTACATATTCAGTGGAGAGGTGAAGTCTTGGTGTGCTGTGAAATTCCACTGTTAACTAACGACTGTGTCACATTCTTATGCTGATGTGTCCAGTGTCAAGATTGTCTTTTAAACTAATATCTTCCACCCTCTCTGATTGTAGATTATCTTGAATGAGGACACCATTCAGGATGTGGTCCAGGCTGCTGACCTGCTGCTCCTGACTGATCTGAAGTCTTTGTGCTGTCAGTTCCTGGAGAGCTGCATAACTGCTGAGAACTGCATTGGCATCCGACTGTTCTCTCTGCATTACTGCCTGCATCACGTCCACCACGTGTCCACCGAGTACCTGCAGACACACTTCAGAGATGTAGTTGACACAGAGGAGTTCCATGAGCTGCCACCCGATAGGCTGTGCGAGGTGCTGTCCATGGAGAAGCTCAACGTGGGAAATGAGAAGCATGTGTTGGAGGCAGTCGTCCGCTGGCTTGCCCACGACATCGAGGCTCGGCGGGTAAGAACGATGGGCTCTACTTGGTACCATCATCAGCAGCTCATTTTCACAGCACACTTCTGTTGTCATTATATCAAGTTCATCTTGCTCTATATTAAATTTGCATTATATAATAACTTACATGTAATAACAACTGTAATAACAGTTGTTAACACCTGAATGGTGTCCTCATAATAACTTACATGTAATAACGTGTGGGTGGAGGTAGCTCAGAGGTAGGACACTTGCCTCTGGACCATGAGGTCGAATCCTACCCCCAGCACCACCAATGGGTCCCTGAGCAAGACCCTGCTCCAGGGAGACTGTCCCCTGTAGTTAGGGAATGGAAGTCGCTTTGGATAAAAAGCGTCTGCTAAATGCCGTAAATGTCAACAACTGCTATTCACTCCTGAAGCAGAGTTGACAATCAGCCCATGTATGTTTTTTTGTTGTTGATTTTATTGATATTAAATAATGAAAACCAGTATTTTTATACGTAATGCTATAGCCAACATGATTTATTATTATGTTTAGATTAGCAGTATGAGTGTATTTTTATATGTACAAAATTCAAGCTCCGTTGTGGGATCAAAATATGTTGGGGAATTTTTTGGTTCAGAAATCTTTGACTAATAAATGTAATGCAGTAGTAGCAATTAGATATGAAGAAATTAGAATCAGAAAAAAAAAATTGACACATGAATTATAGTTGTGCTAATGTATTCAAATACATTTTTATAAGGTACAAATCTACATTTCTCGGTTCAGTACAATTTAGAACAGGCAGAAAAATGAAACAAAATGCTCAAGGGGTTTCAACATTGTATTAAAATCATCATCTTTCTGTTTCATATCCTTGCTGTCCAGAGAACACCTCGTAACTCCACTTTGTTGGTTTTCTTTTTTTCATAAATCAGTACTATTGGTCAGTCTCCACATAGGCCTGTAAAATGTAGAATTTATTAACCAACGAAAAGTGTTCAAAATAGTTATACAAATTTTGATTACACAGATTTTCTTGAAAAATAGAAAATCTGTGGACATACCAGATTTTGGCCGGACAGCGACGATATGTGAGTTTGGTACCTGTTCTCAGCATTAATGACTGTTTAATTCCTCCTGCTTTCTGGATGTAGGTGCATATGAAAGAGGTGATGTCTGCAGTGTGGGTGCAGGGTCTGGACCAGAGCTACCTGCAGGAGCAGATGCTGGGAGACCCCCTCATGAGGGAGGTGATTGGACAGTGTTGCATGGAGCCTCTGGGAGGTGCAGCACAACAAGGGGAAGCGCTGCTCGCTGCCTTCAAACCCCGCGGCTACTCTGAGTGTATCGTCACTGTAGGGGGTGAGGACAGGGCGTGAGTATTAGAATAATGGAGAGATACAATTACATATTTATAACCACCATATTCAAAGCTATTTGTACTGTAATAGTGTAATGTTGCATAATGTAGTTTGATTAAGCACACAACACAAATATAGATTTTCAATGTCAGTCTCCACTGAAAGTGTAATTTTATCCAAAGCTAGGGCTTACCTGCACTGGCACTGGTCTCCTTTGTCTTTTTAAACTGATTGTGTTTCCTGATTTGCTTCCTGTCAGCACTCGGCAGCCCTCAGCGGTGACACGCTGCATGTGCCCCCTCTATGACAGGAACCGGCAGCTATGGATTGATCTGCAGCCCATGAATGAGAGACGAATTGGTCATGGGGTGGTGACTGCCGGTCAGTACCTTCTTTCAAACATTCTGCTTACATTTACACTCAACAGACGTTCTTATTCAGAGCAACATACAGTGGGGAAAAAAAGTATTTAGTCAGCCACCGATTGTGCAAGTTCTCCCACTTAAAATGATGGCAGAGGT
>JBBKCR010000018.1:9574218-9596388 GCA_037577295.1 Ladigesia roloffi
GACTGTTGTTGTCTTGCGTGGGACGGCCCGCTGCCTTCCTGAGAAATCCTGTACTCTCGGGGAGTGAGTGTTGAAATGGACATTCACAGTGTTGATCAAGTGATATTTCACTTCTTTTCTTCAAGATTTGATAAATGCAGTTTACTGAATTTAATCTGTGAAACAAATCCAGGAGATCTCAGGATACCAGAATAACTGACAGACATACTCGTTCATTTAGGCCTTGTGGGATATAAACTTTTGACTGAATATGGTCGTGAATAGTCCCAGCAGCCGTATAGGTTATGAACGGACTGTTTTGGCCCAACGAAATCTAGGTTGCTCTTATTCAACCCATTTAAAATGGTGAAGTTACAGGAAATGAAAAATGACACTCACAGCATTGACATCAATTCAATCAAGGGATGTTTCTTTTGTTAAGGATATGATAAATCCAGTTTACACAATTTAACCTGTGACAAAACTCCAGAACAGATACAGACCAGGATACCAGGAGAAGTGACAGACATATTTATTCATTTAGTCCTTGTGGAAAGACTGTTTTGCCCAGACAAAGGAGACACTTCTCTGGCTAATGTTGAGGTCCCTAATGATAGACGGCACCAGGGCTACAGAACCCGTTAAGGGGTGGATATGATTGGAGGTGAAAGGGAACGGGGATAAAAATCGTGAAACCTATATGACCCATTTCATGTGGCGACAAGATAGGAAAATAAAAATGATATTATGGCCAACAAAAAATCGTGCGCCCTCTTTCTCCATTTTGTGTTTAGGGAATTCGATGGGCTCTATTTCCCTGTATCAGTCAGTAGTGTGTGTGTGTGTGTGTGTGTGTGTGTGTGTGTGTGTGTGTGTGTGTGTGTGTGTGTGCGCGCGTAGACAGACACACACAGTGCATCCGCTTGCCTCCCTATTGACGTCACCCCTGTGTCACATGGCCCTGAGAGGACCAATCCGATCAGCACTATCGGAGTGCTTGGTTCCTCCACGAAGATAGAAGAGCCTGAGAAGGAAAAAAAAACAGAAAAGGGAACCATGTCTACGAGCATTTAAAGAAGCGAAAGAGAGAGAAGAAAAATATATATCACACGGAGAAACCTTTCTCCCATTTGAAATTTTTGGGATTGTGTCTCTTTCAATCGAGCCTGTTTTTTGACGGTGTAGAGGAATATGCTGTCGTGGAGAGTGACAGAATGGATATGGCAATGGCCCGAGCATATTGAATAGCTCGTTGGAAACGGAGGAAGAGACGTTTTGACGAGGTGAAAATAAGAGACACATACAAGGACTGCTCCACCGATATACACAGCCTCGTTTTTTAACCGTTCATTTGCATTTTGGTGCCGGATTCTTCAGCTTTGATGGCTTTTCTGGCCCGTGTCCCTCGCCCGTGTCTGTTTTACGCCCTGAGCTCTGTGAAACGGACTGAGGTCGAGTAGCTCCCCGGGCGTCCCCTGCGCGACCGTTGGTAATCGAAGAATATTGTTACATTTGAAACATACAACATATTCCTCGAAACCGACAATAGGCGTCACTGGTAGTGGAAAAGGTTACAATCATGGATTTTAACAGTAGCGGTGGCGGAAACGAGCTTCACAACAACCAGTTTTACCCCTGCGAGGAGAGCAAGCCTCTGCTGGGAGAGATGTCCACTCTTGGAGCTCCAGAGGGGAATAACAACAATGCCAAGCCGGGCGCCGGGCCTCCGTGTCGGAGAAGCCTCCTCCCTCCCTGCAGCAGCAGCGGGATGAGGTACAAGCTCCTCCAGGAAGGAGACATCCAGGTATGCGTGGTGAAGCACCCGAGGACCTTCCTCAGTAAAATCCTCACCTCTAAGTTCCTACGGAGATGGGAGCCTCACCACCTCACCCTGACGGACAGCAGCCTCGTCTCGGCCACGGTAAGGCTAACGATTCTCCCAGGTCCCCCTCACCCAGAGAGGGATAGAGAAAGATAACACCTCCCCTCCTCCTCCTGCCATGTTGAACCAGTGTTTAAAGCTGCTTCAAAACCCGTACGGAGAGTTTAGTCGATTGGTGTGGTTTATATTGTTAGTGGGATATATAATGGGGCCCTTGCTCCTTTCTGTTCCTTCGGCGTTTGGATTTAGATTCTTGTCTGCTGGTGTGTTGAAGTGTCTTTGTCTTGCCCCGTTTTTCTTCACTTGGGAAGATCTGCGACGCCTACACATCTTTCAACGTTTTGGAAGATGTCAGATTTATTTTGTTAAAGTTCATTGCTTGATCAAAAATGCCTTTATTTTCTGTGCAGACCATGGGTGGTTTCAAACATTTAAGCATGAGACAGGGAGAGTAGAAATAAGATTTCTTGTCTTAAACATTTTGTACTAAGTGTACATTTTATCTATATTTTGTGTGTTAGGTGGATAAAGATGCTCAGTGAGGCCTACTCTGCTACAGATAAGCAGTGTTTGGCCGTTTATTTTAATAGATGCAGAAAAAATACCATTGGACCTGCACCGAATTTGTAGCAGATTTTGTAACATGATCATTTTAAAGGTGATACATATTAAATCATGTTTACAAGCATTTCCTCACACAGTAAACCATGTCAGTGTCGATTAATAGATGAATCTATTTGATTTAGGTTAAAGTTATGTATTTCTGTGTCCGACTGGATCAGTAATGGCTGCTCTCTGCAGGCAGCAGAGGCCTTCTTGCAAAGAGGCCCTCTTACTGATGTCACACATCCTTTTTTGTTGTCTTTTTCTTTGTTTAGTTTTTATCTCACTACTCTTTCACATTGTGCTAGTGAAATCAGTGGCTCACGTTTTACAGTAAATCCATGTGAGGTATGGTCTTGTTGAAACATGTCAAATCAACCAAAGGAATGAATGGTATTACACGCTTACGTCTTTTAGAGCGACATTCTCTCGTTTGTGAGATTTGTAGATCTGTATGTTTGTCTGGTGACCTGTAATGAGTTGACCATGTGCTTGACATCTGACTGTAGAGAAGGTGTTAATCTAATTATTTCTATTATACTTATATATATATATGTATGTGTGAATTTGAAAAACTATTTTTACTTGGCTTATTTGGCCTCATTTGACAAGCAGGAGTAAAGTGTAAAGCTAATAAAAAAAATAATTCTCTTCCTGACCGGTTAAACCCACATTGGAATGTAAATTAACCTGCCTTTTTATATCTTATCTTTTTATACATGCGCTGTTCTTTGTAAAAAAGTGATCGCACTGAATGATACGAAATATGTGACTCACTTTTCCTTAAGCACTGAGAACCGACATCATATTTGCGTAATGCCAAGCCATCATAGATACACTCTCTCACTCTTTCATTAAAAAACATCCTTCCCCCTAAAAATGTTTGCTTAAAGAATGATTTTTTTTTCTTGTGAATAGAAGGAACAAGCCTACCTAGTTTCAGACCTGAAGGGTGGGATACTGTATTTTTGCTTGAATCGAGTTATGTTACTTGCTGATAAAATTTTGTATCATTTTTCCTCCATAATATGGCATGGCGAGATCTAAGATTGCAGCTGCGGAGTTTGCGAGATAGTGGTAATATCTTACAAACCTAACAGAGATTGTTATGGTTGGTTTGTTATGGTTGGATTGTTTTGTTCTGCGTACAGCGGAGTTATACCAATGGGAATGACGAAATTGTAAACAGTTATCGGTTAGAGGAAACCTACTTTTTATTCATTTTCTTACATTTGAAACTACTTTAAATCCACGTAAAACAACCAGTGAATGACACACATCATAGTTACCAGATCTGAGGAGTGAAGACACTTGAACTTCATCACTTGTATGCATATTATTAGGTGCATGACTAATAATGTATTTTTGTTTAATAAGCAATTATCCTATAATCTTTTCCAAATCCTTTGGTGCCTTTGTCCAAGTGTTGGTCAAACCAGTTGTTTTTACTGTACTGAAGAGTAACAGGGACACAATAAAAGCTGGAGACCCCATTGAAACTAATTAATGAAGTTGAATGGAAGTCCCTAGTTGGGATATCATTGTATCCTGATATACAGTAGTGTTAGGTGTAGAACCTAACACATCTTTTCCATTACGAAACAGAAAGAATCAGATTCCTCGATGTTGATCTGTTTGGAAACCCAGGTTTTACCTGAAGCTTTACCTGTAGGTTCATGGTATCAGGAAAGCAAAGAGATGGCTCAAATTACTTATTTTACTTACATCTGTGGAGTCGTTCAGAAGTTTGTGGTGTGGATTTTTAGAGGTGTAAATATTCTGTCGTGTTTAACCTGTTTATTCACACCATTAAACAGTGTCTGAGAATTTGACCATTGAAACTTAAGTTGTTGATGCCTATATAGGTTCTCTCTGTGTGTCTCTGTCTCACTCTCTATGTCTCTGTCTCTCACATATGTATCTGTAGGGTCAAATCTAGGTGAACATTTAGCGATAAGAAAAAAAAGTACAGAAATCCTAAGAGCCGAAAATACAGAAGTCCTTTAAACTGTCATTGGAAAATTGAACACTCAGCAACTTGTCCTGTGATTAAATACAATAGCTAGCTCTTAAAATCTTCTACAACTTGTCCTATGAGAAAAGTTGGCTTTAACTTTAATCTACAGATTTATAGGGCTGGACTCGAATATTCGAGTATTCGTTCGGTGGGGTGGCATTCGAGTTTTCGTTTTGAGATTCGAATATTCGAAAGAAAAAAAAACATTTTACACATGACCTCAATCCCTGCGAAACCAAGAGCCCCTAGCTGCAGACTGCTGGAGAGTGGAGCTCCACTCTTTACAACCCTTGACATCAGTTATAAAACTAGAGGATAAATACGTAAACTCCGGAATACAGCATTTTCAGTTGGAAATAATATTAACACCACATATTTAATGTTAATAATTAATAATATTTTGTTATTTATTTTAGTTCATTTGTTTGACACACCCTAAAATCTCAATATGACCTTTCCAACGAGCCCGAGCACGGAGTTCTCCTCCACCCAGAACAGGAGAAACTTTCCAATGTGCTCCGGGTCTAACAGTCCATTTCTCTCCACAGCTCTGCCGCGGGAAAAACAGCTTTAATGGGAGGCATACAATGTTCAATGCTCACTAGGGGCGTATTAAAAAGAAGACCATGGTTTGTCCTGTAAAAACAAGTATTTTTAGCCTGGATAAAATAAACAGCAGGACCGTTAGAAGACTTATGAAGGTGTTCGATGGGGATTTGTGACCAGCAGTGAGGATTTTATAGGAGATGAAATAACGCACTTTGAGTCCCAGAGAGACGCACCCAGGAGCCATGTGGTGAACTGAAGTAAGAAAAAGTGTTTATTTTGCACTTCGCCGGCAGTGTTTACAGCTGACTGGTGGTGGAAAAATGCATTCGAGTTGGTTATGCAATGTTTGCGCGAGTTTTGAGCAAGATATTTCAAGTTTTGTGGCTTTTTGTGAAGACGCTATCTGGCTAGCCGGTTTCCACTGGCTAATACACTGGCTGGTCAGCCGGGTCTCACGGCAAGTTCAAAATAAGCTATGTGGCTATTGAGGCAGAAAAAGAAAAGCTGTGTTCAACAGTTTGTTTATTTATAATTCTACTACGAAAATATGGATTTCTAAATCCAAGATGGCGAATACAGGATAAGAATACATTCAGCACCCTCCCAGCGAAGCTTCGAATATTCAATGTTTTTCACTACAGAATACTCGAAGCTCAAAAAATGGCTTTCGGATCAGCACTACAGATTTACCCTTCTCCTAATTTTGACTGCCCTCGATTTAATTTAGCTATCGCTTATCAATTACAGGAGCTTAAAGTAGATGTATTTTTTCATATTACATCACCAGTAGCTCATTTGGTTGTTTATCAAAACATTGCAGAACAAGGGTTTTCCCTGTAACACAGACCAGAAACCAGTACTCCAGTACTATAACAAGGTGTTATTCTAGTTGTTATTCTATATTTATTTTGCATTTTCCTAAAAGGTGTGTGTGTGGTCTGTGTGTGTGGTGTGTGTGTGTGTGTTGTGTGTGGTGTGTGAGAGATACAGCTGATGAGTTTTTTGTAGATCAGTTTAAATGAGTAGTTGAATATCAAAATATTTGGTTTTGGAACCAGAGATTTATGCACATGAAAACAGTATCATTGTACACAGGGAAAGAAGGGCCTTAAATAATTCTGACTGGTGTATGAATCTGGCATATGATGATTGCTGCTTTAAACACAAAAGTTGCGAAACGATCAAAACATTTGAGTTTGTCTCACTCATTTCTGCAATCACTGATCTGTGATGAGTTCTATGTACACGATCAGCTTTGTCTAACATAAAAAAAAATAAATACACAAAGAGTTTTTAAACTACTGTAATGTTAAACCAACTACATTACATTCGAATTCTAATACCACTACAGCCCTCCTCTCTTGGTAAGCATCCAGTTTGTGTATTGTGATTGGTATGTAAGAGGCAGCTTCTGTTGTTCATTAGGAGGGCATTTTCAAATGCTGGCAGATATCCACATGATCCCACATCCAGAACCACAGTTTTGCATTCATCTTGCTGTTATTGGAGAAAATGTTTGATTAAAAATAAGATTCATTCCCTTTTCTCCTTAATCCAGATGTAGTCGATAAGCCTGATCTGGTGCTAATTGAAGTATGCTTCAATAAAGTCCTAGCAAAGTGTTTACCAGACTAGTACGCATCTTTTCACCAGTTTAGTATAAAAGATCTTTCAGCTTTATAATGGTGAACACTATAAAGCAGGGGTCCCCAAACTTTTTTCAGTTAGGGTCACATAACCTTTCCCTTTTCTGATGGGGGGCCAGGGTCAGTTTGTAACAGAAAAAGTGTGACAATTGCAGGGGTGGGTCACATTCACGTACTGGGAAAAGTGAGATTGTAGTAGCAACATTTATAGTTAGCATAGGTTATGATTCAAATGAGCCTTTTTGACTTGAGGAAACATTTCCAGGGATTTAGTCGGGCAGGCCCACTACACCCCAGTGTTCTATGTGTGCATTAGCCTCGATTGCGTGGTCAGGCTGAAAAAATAATAATACAGGGGAAAAAATTGATGCATCTCTGATATTGTTCAGAGGGCAGCGTCAAATGTGGGCCGTAGTTTGGGAACCGCTGCTATAAAGGAAAAAACCTCAAGACACTTTAAACATGCGTTTTACATTTGGCATCCATTTATATTGTATTTATTAATGAGACATTCCTTTTTATGGCATTATTAACTGATGTGATCTGACAGGCCTAATACGCTTTAATGTATTCAATTGTATCGTAATTCAATAAAAAAGCAATTGAGAAAGTGGAAAAAATAAGGTAGCGGAAGGATCGCTCATCTGATAATATGGCATGTAGACTGTAAAGTCTGTTTGTTAGTGGTCTATCACATGAGACCTAGTGGAAATTCCTCCATATCAAGACTTATGTGGCACTGTTCTGTCAGTGTCTTGGTTCTATGTTTCTAATGGATATAATTTTACTGTGCATTTAGGAATTTTAATTTCACAACTGTAATTATCAGAATCAGAATCAGAATCGTTTTATTTGGCCAAGTATATGTGAGCATATACAGGGAATATGTTTCCGGTCGATGGTTTCTCTCAAGCACAGCCATAAAAACACAATATAAACATTCTAAATCTAAATAAAAAATTCGAAATCTAAATTATGTAAGGTGTGTTCATGAAACCTTTTTTGAAAAGACATTTTTTGGAATGTAAAAAGACGGATGCATATATTGATGCACTTAATATTGTATAGTGCCACAAATTAAACGTATTCTCTATTATATACAAAAGTTTGACAGTTAGATAATTAGTCGACAATTCATAAAAGCAATTGGCCATAAAATTCTGTTGATTTATGTTCGATACATAGTGGGGTATTTTTTAATTTTTGCGAGTTCCATATTAAGCTGTAGCAATCATTAGCTGTAGGGTAACAGTTACTCATCTCCAGTTTTTTTCAAGAGGTTTATCTCTGTTTACAAAACAAATGTAAATAAACAGAGAATACAGTTGTTCTCTGGAAATGACAGAGAATTTTATTTTAATGTATTCAAAGGCCATACTGTGTCATGAGGACTGTCTTGTGTGTGGTCAGTTCTGCTGTTGGGCAGGAATGCTGTTCGGTGTCGGTTCCTCTTTTTCAGTGCATATTTGACATTTTGGTTTGTATGAGAGAGTTTCTTTCTTTGTGAAGTGCCTTTTTTACTCTGATGCACAATTAGGCATTGTGATCCACATAAAAAAAAAATTTGTGACACCAAATGTAATATAATTTGTTTAGAAGCCTGTTTTTATATGGGCTGCTGTTTTAAGGTTTTACTCTGTGAATAACACCTGTGTTACCTATGTGCGTTTTTCATCTGCCGTCGTGGTGGTTGTGCTGGACAGAATACATGAAGGCAGAGTAGAATTTATGGTCACAGACTGTGGTTAAGACTTGATAGTGCAGTCATTCTTATGGAAAAGAATGGTGACGATATAGTCTGACAAACAAAAACTATGCAGTTTTCATTTTCAGTGGGTGGCCATTTTGCACTATAAAATTACTGCAAAGAATCTACCTGTATGTAAGATCACATAAGCTAGACTGTACTGGCTTCTTAAAAAAATTATATCTGAAACTATTATATAAGTACAAGCTGGCCAAATTTAGCACAGCATTTACTAAATAATAGCTGTAATTCTATATTTATTTACCATTTTCCAGCAATAAATAAAAGCTGGTCACATAAAAAAAAACACACATTTAGGTCAGTCGAGGAGTTATTTGTACATCAGTTCAAATTAGTATTTGAATGATCAAAATATTTGGTTTTGGAACCACTGATTTATACACATGAAGACAGTATCGTTGTATACAGGGGCAGAAGGGCATTAAATAATTCTGACTGGTGTATGAATCCAGGATTTTATCAAAATTGTTGCTTTAATTTTGCATTATAAAATTTCTGTAAATAATCTACCTGTTTGTAAATAATAGTACAATCACCTAATCTAGATAGTACTGGTTTCTTAAAAAAAATATTATCTGAAACTACTGTTTAAGGACAAGCTGGTCAATTTTAGCACATCATTTACTTAATAATAGAATCTACTTCATGGACAGTCATAGTATATTATCTACTTAGGCAATCATAGTACCTTATCCACTTCATAGACAATCATAGAATAATCATAATTAGTCAAATAATCGTTCATTTAGGATTTTAATATCGTAACTTGCGTATATACAAGGAAAGATACAGTCCAATGGTGCTTTTCCTCTGCATGGTACCGGCTCGGCACGGTTCGGCTCAGCTCGCTTTTATTGCTTTTCCATTTTTGGTACCCGGTACCCGGTACTATACTTGTGGGTGGTTTTCCACTTACTGGTACCGGCTCGGCTTGGCTCGGCTCTACCCTACCACTACAACTGGTTGCGCAGCGACAGAGACACAGCTCGAGCGGAACTGAGGTAAAAAGACATGAGGTAAAAAAAAAAATTATATAATTACAGGCGTAAGAATGGATTAAAATCAGAGGGATTTTATTTCTTATCCTTGGTTTGTATTTGCCACAAAACGAAACACTTGTCTCCAGACAAGGCTTAAAGAAGGACGGCAGCGGACTGCAGAGGAAAAAACACCGTGATGCAATTACAGCAACCACCAATCAGTAACCTCCAATGTGTACACGTCATCATATGATGCTTTTCCACTGCCTGGTAGCAGCAGTTTCATTTTGAACGCGCTAATATAATGCTTTAGCATTTTCTGTCATGTGGACATGAGTGCACTTTGGTATACCTCGAGACATGAGATCGCTTTGTTCTCACGTTGCTTTGATGTCGTACACTGACTGCGCAGCCCCTGGTACTTACCGACTAATGAAAATGTATTCGACCAAGCCTTCTTCATATCGACTAATGTTTACTCGACTATTTGGGGGCAGCCCTAAATATATCATCTATTTTATTGACAATTTACTGCATAGACAAACATAGTACAGCATCTACTTCATAAAATAATCTACTTCATAGACATACATAGTATAGCATACACATTATAATAGGATCTAGTTCACAAGCTTAGTCCATCGTCCACTTTCTAATACAATCTTTCTCATGGACAGCAATATTTCAGCATTTCTATTTTAAAATAGAATGTACTCCGTCGACAATCCTAATACATAATCACATCATCATTGAATCTACTTCATAGGCAGTCATAGTACAGCATTTACTTCATAGACATAAGACATCATCTTCATAATATAATCTACTTTATATGCAGTTGAAGTACATCATCTGCAGAGACTTAAATGAGACCATGTCTCACTTGTAAAAGACGTGGTGCCCCCAAGGACCACATGAGTAGCCTGCAGATTGGTCCAAAATATAGCACAACTCAACAGTGAGCAACGTCTAATATGTCATTTTATCCTGTTGCTATTCTTCTTTAATCACATTAGCATTTATATCTATTTGAAAAGGACAATATCTAAGAAAAAACATTTAAAACATGTTTCTTATACATGAAGTTTAGGTAAACTCTTTACTATTACATGAAACTGGTAGCCCTTCATATGGCTCAGTACCCGTTATGTAGTTCTCAGTTTCAGAAAGGTTGGTGACCCCTGGTCTAAAGGAAAATGCATTATAACTTTTATATGCTTTTTGTATATTAGCTGTGTGGAGAATGTGCATGACACAACATATTCCTCTCCATGTTCATCCCTAAATTTATTAACATTAACAGATGACTTTTTTTAAAACATTGCACCATCTTTTTATGTACTGTTTACTCATTAGAATCCATTACAGTCAAGAGAGAAACTATCCATTGCTTGGCTTTAGCAGATCAATGTACCAACTGTATATCTGCTGAAAAAGTACCATTATTTGTGAGATTCTCATTATCATTGTATTGTTTTTTTTGTCATCATTTTATTGAACAATGAACAATTGAAATTGTCAGCTGCTAACATGTCCTACTCCTCATTCCATCCCCTGTGGGCTAAATGGTGCATTTCAATGGAATCATGTAGTGAGTGCATTTCCAAGCAACTGTCCACACAGTCATATTCTGATAACATAAGAACATTTAACTTTACATAGATTGTGTACAAGTGTGCAGTTGGATATTGACATAATATTTGTGACCAAAAATAAGTGCAGTAGCTTACATGTCAGTTAACTTTCATTAAACCGATGGGGATGGTTGCACACAGGATGATGGGAAAACAGATATGTTAGCCCAAGTCAGCAGTTAATCAGGTGTCAACAGTGGGAAGTTAACTGGTCAGCTTAATTGAGGAATACATTTTGACTTGGTAACTTGCAGAATATAGGGTAGAATGGGTATGATCTGGGGGACTGAAAGCAAGAGGAAACTAGCATTTTAGTACAATGAGTCATGCATAATAATCCTACAGAATTTTGCTTTGTTGTATTAGGAGCATTCAAATGCACCATGCATGCCTACATCCTAAAATTGCAACACAAATATAAATAATTTGGCAGGCTGACAATTTCGTATCTGAAGTGAAAATGACACTTCAAAATAGAGGTCAACGATATATCGGTTTTGCCAATTAATCTGCACCCAAAGTTGATTTACAAGCAATTGTAAATAAACAGAGGCTACAGTTCTCTGGAAATGACAGAGAATTTTATTTGAATGTATTCAAAGGCCATGCTGTGTCATAAGGTGTTAAGACCACACCGATAGTTTTTCCAGGTTAATTTTTGTTTCAGTTTGAAAGCATGTCTTTAATTTACCTCAATTTTAATAATATATTCATATTTATTTCATATAGCACATTTTCATGGTTCAGTACTGTATTTTTGTTTGTTTTTTGTAATAAAGTTCAGTACTATTTTACATGGAGTGTTGTGTTTTAACTTCGTTTTTTATTTCTTTTTTAATCCAGTTTCATTCAAAAAATTATCGGTTAAGCATTCGGTTATCGGCAAGTACGGACCAACCCAGCTATCGGTATCTGTAAAGTTCAATATCTGTCGACCTCTGCTTCAGAGCCAACCATTGTGCTGTGCAGTGGGTGCAGTGTAATCAAACAAGGTATTGTTTTTGTACAGAGACTATCTTCAAAAAATTTCAATAGAATTTTTGATTAAATAATTAATATTTTTTATTATTAGGGCCTAAAAGCTTACACAGGGAGTTAGTTGTTTAAAATGCAAACATCTGGTGTAGTGAAAAGGACAGGAGGGAAAAATTGGAAGCGGGAACACCACACAATCCTCATGTTTTTTCAGCCTTACTGTTCAGGGATGCACTGTATTTCAATAAAACTGCTCCTTACAAAGCTTGAGTTTGCATAAAGAAATAAATAAATAAACTTTTAAAAGTTTCCCCCCAAACAAAATTTGTGATTAAAGACAAGAGCAATACACAGTTCCTTTAGGAAAATAACATCCCTGTGCATCACACTGCTATATATTATTCAAAAACGTGTGATCCGAATTTAGTGGGCATTTTTGTAAAGTAGAGGACTGGACTTTACCTAAAATGAGTAAATCAAAAAACATAAACACCTAAAGACCAACATTACCGCCGACTTACATCTCGTATGAGTAGCTTTTTGGGTTTTTTTTGTTGTGTTTTTTTTTGTTTTTGTTTTTGTTTTGTTTTTTTATGTGGCTGGCCAGTATCATGATAAGTGAAACATTGCTTATATTTGAATTATGTTGAATTTTTTGTGTTATAAATAAAGCTACGGTAGGCGTTATTAATTTCCTGTAGCATGCACCCAGTACAAGCTTTCTCACTTGTGTCCATTGGCTGAAAAGTCAATATCTCCCATTGTTTCTGTTTTTAAGAAACTGAGTGATGTTCGCTTTGATCAGCAATGCAATTAAACAGTTTGATGACTGTTTCTACATGGCGCTGTGCGTTGTGCACCGAAGGAAAGTATGCCTATCTACAAACCATTTACTGACCTCATATTTACTTGTGACTCATTTATCTCTTCTCAAATCTGAAGTCCCTATGAAAATAAGTTTGATTTTGCAATGGTGGTGTAACTAGTCAACTGACAAATGCGGTGTTCTGTGTTGTTGTTTTTTCTATTATGTACAGATGTATGTTATGTAGTGACTAAAATGAAGAATATGCATCTAAAAGTAGTTATGTGCCATAGACTTTGTATGATTTCAAAGTAAAATCTACACCTCTGATCTGGTTCTGGCCTAGCACCACTGATGACTGATTAACATGATAACCTACAGCATCTTAAAAACAAGAGTGACAGACCTGCACATAAACAACTAATCATGAATGAAGGCCGGTTATTCCTACTCATAAGGTAGCTGTTATGTTGCAAATATCACAGCATCAGGGAAATAAATGAAGTGTCGAAGTAGAAAATAGAGAAGCCTACATTACAGGAAGAGAGACAGTAAGGTATTTCAGTTAAGGGTGGATTCTTGTACTTCCTGTAGTATTAAATGTCTTCACCTGCAAACCAGTTATAACACAGTCATAACACTTCTGGGTGAATAATAGCTCAGAGCTTCTACATTTACTAAATGTCTATATTTCTATTAAACAAAATTGACAATTATGAAAAATTGTTAACTTTTAAAGAATTTGATTTCTGATTGTTTTTAAACATTAAAAGCTTAAATTAAAATATTGTTTACCTTTTTTTTTACAATCATGATGACGATAATCAAAATGCGTTTTGAGCATCATGCAGCCTAAAAAAATCAGCAAAGATTTAATCTTATTTGTACAAAACTGAAACTGATGATGATGGGAACTGTACCGTGTTGAGCATAATGGCTCATCTGTGCTGTGTTTTCTCCTTTGCTTTATGTCTGCAAAGATGTTTTATTGCTCTCTGAGCTTTGCCAGACAGCATCAGGTTTTATTGAACCTGTTCACTCTCACCATGACCATGTTGATTTAGATTCCTCCTCGTTACTGCTTGCACTTTGCCTCTGTTGGGCTTTGCAGTTTACTTTAGGTGTGAATGAGGCTCAAGAGGAAGAAGCAAAGCTTAATGCTTTTTTTATGCTGTTGGCCCTGCAGTACTGTGTGTGTTCTAAAACCCCTTCTCACCTAGCAGTCCAGCCCATGTTGGCTTATTTGCATTAGCTTTGCATTTGCATGGAAATTTGAGTTTGTGTCAAATAATGTTTTGATGACAATGTTGGAGAGCTATGATAAGTATCAGTGTCTGTGCGTGTATATTTTATGTTTGATCAAGTCTCCACCTCTGCTTCAGATTTCGTAGACATGGCATGATGACTATTCTAGACATGGCATGATGACTATTCCATGTCCATTTATTCACCTGTTCCTGATTTTTAAAAACAAAAAACAGACTGTAATGTATTATTTGTTTAAAAAAAAATCAGCCATTTCAGTGGCAGATCTTGAATATACTGATGTTTTCCCCACATCTTTCCCATCTGGATCTCCCTGGTTACAACAAAAAAAAAAAAAACGTATGTCTCTATTTCATGTCTTTGTTTCCATGGCAACATTGCAATGTGGCGATGAGAGCTGTTCAGCTTCTCTTTAAGGAAGAATTGCAGCATGAAAAAGAGGCTGAATGTGATGAACCAGAGGCTGGGAGGAAAAGGGAGCCAGGGCAGGAGGAAAGCACAGGGAGAGAAGGAGGTGGCCGCAGAATGACACCATGACAGATAGAAGCGAGAGCTAAACCAGAGTTACCACAGCAAGCTGCTGTTCAGGATATTGTCGCTATGACGACCTATGCAAGAGGTTCAAGCCTCTCTTTATGCTGGCTCCCCTGGTCGTGTAATTACCCCCCACCCCCATCCTCTTCAAGGATGCATTTGCTTCCGCTATATGGCTATTTTTCTAGTGTGGTCATCATTGGCTCATTACATGCAGCATGGTGCTGATTTCGTCCCAGCAGCAGAGGGAGAGGGGTAGTCTGGGGAATGGCCGGTTGCCCAGTCATCTCGGAGATGAGTTGTAAATAAAAGACTAGGGCATTTGGTTCTGTTCTATAGGGGATGAGATGGAAGGGGGAGGTTTTTTTTTGTTTTGGGATTTGTTTAGTTTTTGTGTGTTTTTTTGTTTTGTTTTTTCCCCGAGACAAAAAGCGCACAAGAGAGACAGACAGAGAATGAGTCAAAGAGATGAATAGCTTGTTTGCTACGTTGAACTGGGTGGCTGACACAAATACAGGAACTGTGGTTTGGTTTGGGTCTAGAGGGAGGGCAGCACAAATCAAGTAATAGCCTTGTTTGTTCAGCATCAGAGGGAGGCTGGTTCTAATAAGGGAAGAGCCTGTAGCAGAGCTGTAGAGGTGGGAGGGTGACTAATAAAGGAACAGCTCCAGTGTTCTATTGTAGAGATGGAGACAGGGAACAGCCTGTTGACATTTGAAGCCATGTGACCGCAAGCACTACAGTCAAGACTTAGTGAAGCTGAAAAATGAGATGCAGGAGCCTGTGTGAGATATAACAAGAATGCAAACCTTTAACACTCATTCCATGACCGATGTGCAGTTAAGGTGAACCTGAGAAAAAACCTGCAGATGTTAGTAGTGGTCAGGATGATTAATAGCCTTCTATCAAAAAGTATTTCAATATCAGTTTGTTTCTAAAGATTTTATCTAGTCTAGAATGTAGATACTAATGTATTATATAGTCATTGTTGTTTTAATGTTGTTGTTTGAATGTTGCATAGTACATTGTGATGTTTTAATCCTTTTGTAAATTCAAGGCATATTTTAAAAATGGTTTCCTCTTTGTGTCGCTGTAGCCTACAGGCTATATGGAGACTGCTCTGTCGTATAGTTCTATAGAGGACCTGCAGCTGCTGTCTTGGGATAATGCCCCCAAATACTGTGTCCAGCTCAGTGTCCCTGGAGGGACTGTCCTTCTGCAGGTACTGCATGCATCAAAATTCCAATCATTACAATTATTTTCGATGAAATTTCATTTGCTGTTTAAAAATTACATCATATGATATTCAAAAACAGTAGCTGTAAACATAAATGAGCTTTTGGGTTACTGTAAATGTTGGCTCATTATCAATTGTGTGAAATTGTCTGTAGTAACTAGTAGCATATGTGCTATGGTGCATACTACAGGATTTTTTTATCTATTCTAATTGTTAGTGGTGGCTAGGGCTGCACAATATATCATCTGTTAACCGTTGTTGAAGTATTAGTCTCTTCAATGCTCCTATCACAGAAGGCTGCAATGCACAAACAAGCCTCTGACCAATCACTGTGTTTTTGATACCAATCAAAGCTCGTTGCTGGAGGTTTTGAGGAATCAGGGTATTCTATTTTATTTAATTGTTTTCTATCTAAAATATTTTACCAATAGTTAATGTATTAATTCATAAAAGTTCCTTCTTACATTTTCTTATGTGTGTTTACTCATTAGAAATAAAGTGTCTGTTTTTGTTACTGTACCTTTAAGATGTATGATCAGATTTAAGATATATCTAAATGATGTAATTCTGATTGACTCCCCTGTGTTGTAGCTCATTCAAAAGGCAAAACAGACCTGAAACCTTGTTTAGAACTTCTTCATGATTGGGCAGGACTAAACTGCTGAATAAGAGGTAAATGTGTGACATAAAAACTACATGTCACACATTTATGTGTCTCACAAAAACTAGTTTCAAAAAGGTCTGTTTTGTAGTATTTTTTCAGTTTATGTACTGTATGGGTAGTGAGTAAAATGAAAAAAAAATATTTAGATACATCTACATACAAGCTTGATTAATTCCAGAAAAGAGACATAGGCCTTTTAAGTGCTGAAGGAAATTGCATTTGCAATAGGTACCAGAATAATGAAAATCCTAATATTTTGTCCATATTGTGCAGCCCTAACTCTGCTTTCTGATGTATATTTTTGAAAACATCTTTAAATCTAAATGAAAAATGTTAATATTCACCCTGCTTAACTATGACACACTTCTTAGAATCCCAAATAATTCCAGCACACACATACGAACCCAAAATACATATTTTTGTCCTTTGACCTGTTCTCAGTGCCTTTGTATCTGTGTATGAATGTTCCCAGGCGGCCAACAGCTATCTGCGGGACCAGTGGTTTCATTCTCTACAGTGGAAGGTAAGGTTACTGTTTTTTTATGTAGCATTGATGTTTTTGCACTTTGATTTCATGAACACATTGCAGATTATGGTCATGACCCATCTTGTGCAATTTACACAGATCTATAATGTTTTAATGTCAACAGAAAAAGATCTACAAGTACAGAAAGGTGTTGAATAACCCAAGTCGATGGGAGGTGGTGCTGAAAGAGATCCGAGCTCTGGTAGACATGGCCCTCACCTCCCCGCTGCAGGACGAGTCCATCCACCAAGCCCCACTGCACATCATTTCTACCCTGCTCGCAGAGGTAACCCCCAACCCACAAACACACTCAATCACTTATTCATCCTGTTTGAGCATCTGCATGTATTGTTTGAGCTGTGTGGTGTCAGTACAGATGGCATTCCCCAAGCGCTTCGATGGTCTTCATTTTATAGTGGACAATGTTCACTATGCTCTAGCATGATTGACAGCACAGTGTAATACAGTGATGAAACATTGCATATCACGAACACCAGTGTGAATGTTAAACTTGTGGGTGAATTGACAGCACTTTGTAGGAAAATATTAGGTTCACTAATGTAAAGTCACCAACTCACTTGGAAAGGTGGTCAATAGACTCCAGTAATATGCAGAGGCAGTGTATCTCAGTGTTTATTACAAGCTTCAAATCTCTATGTTTTAGCTGGAGTGGCCATAAAATGCCTCTTAGCTTGGTATTAACATAATGTTGAAAATTTCATTTGGTCTGTAGCTGAATGGTAGCCCTGGCCATTTGTGTGGCACAGGTTAAAAAATAATGAACAGGCGTTAAGCATAAGCATTAGGGCTGTTACAATATACGATATAAATCCGAAATCGCGACACTCATGCCCACGAACCCGCGTAGCGACACACACACCCCTTCCAACTCTTTCCCGTATACAGTTCCCGCCCCGGAAACGTACGTTTTTTGCTGTAATAGAAGGGTTTTCACATCAATTTCTTTTCTTTAACCAATAGCTGAAGGCCTAAAGTTTTCAAAGGGCCCTCTCACAAGTTTTCTAATGGTGCTTTTCCACTGTCTGGTACCGTCTCGGCACGGTTCAGCTCGGCTTTGCTCTCCTCTACTCGATTGGTTTTCCACTGCCTGGTTTGGCTCTACTAAATTTTTTTGCATATCCATTACTAAATCTGTTACCTGGTACCCGGTACCCTGTATTATTTTTTTGTACCACCTTGGTCGAGGTACCAATCATGCTGAACCGATGCTATTTGATGACGTGTACATATTGGAGATTACTGATTGTTGTTTGTTGTCGTTGCGTCACAGTGTTTTTTTCTCAGCAGTCCGCTGCCGTGCTTCTTTAAGCCTTGTCTGGTAAGACAACTGTTGGCAAACAACCACAAACCAAGGATAAGAAATAAAATCCCTCTGATTTTAATCCATTCTGACGATTGTAATTGAGTCTGTTTTTTTACCTCTGCGTCTCGGTCGCTACACAACCAGTTGTAGTGGAAACTTAAACGGGGTAGAGCCGAGCCGAGCCGGTACCAGTCAGTGGAACCGGAAAACACCGTAACATACAAGCACAGACGGACCCTGTGTTTGCTACATTGATTTGCTGTGAGTACATGTAAATGATGACACAGGAATTAAAAGTGTCTATATGCTGGCTGGGTTGTGATAAACCTGCACTGGAGTCTCTGTGTAATTTTTTTTATTGTGTTTTGAGCTAGTTTTGTGGCTCCGGGCAGCTAGGCGGAGCGTTTCTTAATATTGAATGGAGCGATGAACCGAGAGAAACGAGTCGACTCCTCCAACTTGACTTCTCGTGCGGTTCACCGAAGCCTTTTCCTCAGTGTGAATGGAAAGGAAACCGTATTTAAGAGAATATTGGTTTATAATTTTGTGGTAAAGATAAGGTGTCTCCAAACAAAATGGTGCCTCGGAATTTTCAAAAAGTTCAAATACGAACCGAATCGCGTGTTTGGTGTATCGTTACAGCCCTAATAAGCATATAATCTCAGTTTCGTTGCCATATCACTCAGTGTGGCAAAGGATGAAGTGAAGGCAGTTCAATAGCAGTTGAGTTCATTAGAAGAGCTTCTCCATAAATAATTTTGACATGACATGTTTTCTTTTTTTTTAAACAAATTAATAGCTTAGAAGCACATAAACCCCAACATTTGGTTTGCTCAGACCAGGTTTACCAGGTTTTTCTCTGCTTGCTTGCTAAATCTAGCAACGACAAATAAGGAATAAACACCACATTTCTAAACCTTAGCTTCGATCCAGACAAATGTGGTATCCACACAATATAAGTATATTATGTTCAGACTTCTGGAATACCAAATTACTGCTAGCTCTCATAGGCTAGCCCATGGCAAGTGTTCCCCGAATGAAAATCCACTCCATGCTGTCCCATCCTCCCCTTGCGCTGTAAGTGGCCAGTTATGCAACTTAGGTGTGACGCACTTCCAAATAGTGAGTCAAACTTGGCCAGGGCATTAAAACAAAAAAAACAAACACTGCAACAAGGCCTAAAAATTTTAGAATTTACGATCTAATTTAAATGTCCTTGACTGAAGCCATTGTTGTGCTCCTCATCAGCGTTCACTGTCCACATTCCCTAACGTAACCCTGCTGAGACCATCAATGACAGTAGTGTTCACTACCTTACAAAGTCAACACCTAGAAAATGACCTTTGCTTCACAGATGAATGAATGATTTGGTAAAACATGCTTTACAAGAACTGGATTAAGTTGTTATTTATTGTACAGGAATCTGTTACACTGCAGATACAAGTGAAATGTCTCTTTTAACAGGGTTTGTGCAAAAAATCTCAACTTGGAACCGTGTTAAATTTTACTAAAAGCACTTTTTGTTTATGAAATTAGCTTTTTATTATTCCTTATGTCGTTGTGTCCGCAAAAGCTTTGTTTGCAAATCTTGCAAGTCTGAAATTCTTCACAAACTCAAAATACATAAAACGGACTAAGCTGTATCAATTTTTTCTTCACTTTTGTGTTTGGCTCCCAACCACTGCAGTACCAATAAGTGGTTTTGGATACATGTAATACCGCATGGAATGCAAGTATCCTGACTGAAAGCTTGGCTTGTCATTTACCTCATATATCTGAAGCTTAAAGAGGTATTCTAAGTAATGTGTTTGTGTCACTTCCTTCTCAGAACACTAACCTCAGCGCCCAGGACCACGAGAGCATCATTGTGGTGAGTGGGTTTGCTATGATAAATAAATGCTTTGCTGTATGAGAGAAACTGTAAAATGAGTGAGGATGTGCTAATGCCATAACTAAGGCTGCTGCGTCAACCTGTGTGAACTAAACTTTTACAAATAATACAAGTAATAGCATACAAGGGACATTTGTACTATACAGTGCCTGACAAAACTCTTGTCGCTTAATCAAGTTGTAGGAACAAAAAATAATAACTTGACTTATAGTTTATCAGTTGGAATCAAAAAGGACTTGTTAGAAAGGTAAAGCCCTCTAGATTATGCTTATTGTACCAAAATAAAATTTTGCATCGTTCATTGAGTTGTATCATTTAGTTACAGAAAGGTCAAGTTTTCGTTTACAAAAATAATGTAGAAATGATTGATATATATATATATATATATATTACACGTTATTTAGAATACACAAACATGTTACAATAAAATTAGAACACAAAGTCCTGGTGCCTTTGAAAAAATAATAACCTGTAATGACCTGTATGAGTTTGAGGAGGTGTATGAGGAGGATTGGCAATAACTGTATTAACTTGTTAAAGATGTAATCTGGAATGGCAAAGAAAGCAGTCTTGCAGGAGTTTATCAACCTTCTTTTTTTCATTTTCCAATCCTCCTCCTTAATCTTACCACAGACTTGCTTAATAATTCAGGTGTTATGGACTTCAACAAGTCCTTTAACCAGGTGTTATGGATTTTAACAAGCTGTTAACATCAGGACTCTTTTTGACTGTTTCATTTTGCACCCAGTTATTAATGTGAAAGCCCTTGGCATTAAATCGATATACTTTTGTAACAATTGAAGTCACAAGATGCAAGACTTTTGTCCAGGCATAATTTGACCTTTCTGTATTAATTAAATCTCAATTAATGATTCAAAACTTTATTTTGGTATAATAAGCATAATCTAGAGGGCTTTAACGTTCTTACAAGCCATTTCTGTTTCCAACTGATTAACTACAAGTCAAGTTTTCATTAGTTGTTCCCACAACTTGATTAAGCGACAAGAGTTTTGTATAATAATAGAATATTAGTCACATTGCTTTGGTAATGTTTTAAGGATGGATATTTAATGGGAAATGTGCATAGTGTGAGTCTGTGTGTGTGGGATGATTAATGGTGCTGCGTTTTGCCTGCAGGCCATCGCTCCTCTTCTGGAGAATAACCACCCTCCACCTGACCTGTGTGAATTCTTCTGCAAGGTAACACCTGGCCCCACCACAGTCACCTCAACGATCCAGGAAAAACAGTACATTTGCCTGACAAATATATATACTCAATCTCTGCCAGTCATTCAGGCAACACAAAATTTCACATCAATGTGATTGTGGACATAGTAGGCCCTTGTGAAGTTAGTTGGCAGCATCAGATTATTATTTATCACAAATGGATGGGTAGCATTGTGAACAACAGAAGAACATTACCAGTACAGAAGTAATGTTGATCAACAGTTGTGATGCAGTTGTGCTTACAGCATGCATAAGTTCTCATTGCTTTCCCCAGCATTGTCGAGAACGTCCCCGGTCCATGGTGGTCATTGAAGTTTTCACACCAGTGGTCCAGAGGATCCTCAAACACAACATGGTGTGTATTTATGTCAGTCCACTGTTTGTATGCCCAAGTTTTGCGGCCCTTTGGTTTATTTACTGAGCCAACTGATCTCCCTCATTCTCTCCAGGACTTTGGGAAGTGTCCCCGGCTGCGTCTCTTTACTCAGGAGTATATTTTGGCTCTGAATGAACTCAATGCTGGCATGGAAGTGGTCAAAAAGTTCATTCACAGGTGAGAGCTGTCTTGCGCATCCATCCTGTTGCTGCCTTACACACACACACACACACACACACACACACACACACACACACACACACACACACACACACACACACACACAC
>JBBKCR010000018.1:9612624-9634902 GCA_037577295.1 Ladigesia roloffi
AGAGAGAGGGAGTGAGGGAGAGAGGGAGGGAGGAAGGAAGTGTGGGAGGGAGGGAGTGGGAGAGAGAGAGGGAGGGAGAGAGGAAGGGAGGGAGAGAGAGGGAGGGAGAGAAGGAACAAGAGGTAGGGAGGGAGGGAAGGAGGGAGAGGGGGGCAGAGAGGGAGAGAGGGAGGGAGGGATGGAGAGTGAGGGAGAGATGAGAATACAACTTGCATATGGCTGAACATTTACATATTTCCATTCTCACAAAATCCCTCGGCCAAAGCATTTGAAAGTGTGCTTATAAAATATTGTTGCTGAGAGAGACGGAGAGTGAATCATTCGGTAAAATATATCATTATTCATTATTACTGTTGCTTTATCAGTGTTTTGGTAAGTGACTGACTGCATGTATACTTGTACTAACATACAGTATCTTTCACTATAAAGATATCAGTAAGTGTCTCACCATCCGTTGCTCTCTTTACTAACATTGTAGATCACAGCACCCTTGCAGAAGTTAAGCTCATCTGTCCGCATGGCCCGGTAATCATAAAGGGCTTTCACAGTGCACTGAGTCTGCAGAACAAACAAGATATATACTAGCCTTAGAAACTGTGAGTCAACTCACACATTTTTGTGTTTTTAAAAGTACAAGTCATTCAAACACACTGAATCCCAGTGGATTCCAGTGGATTCAGTGGGCGCACACCATTTGTGAAGCAATCGGTGAGGTAAACAAGAGAGGTTGAGGGCACCCACTTCGATGCAACACAGATGAAATAGAGAAAATAAACTAAATACACTCAGGCATGACACTGCTGTATTAGCTGTGGCTCATTTCCTCTTTAGTGAAGATCCATTTCCTATCTGAGACACAGAGATAGCAAACAGCACTGTTTCCTTCTTGAGCTGCTGCTAATAATGCAAATGACCTCCAGAATGTGCATGTGTGCGACGTGAATGTGCTTACTAGAGGTGGTTCGATTTCGTTGGCCTCCACGTACGGCTTGTCATAAAGTTCCGCATATTTAGAAGAAGCCTAAGGACATACAGCACAACAATTCTGTTCTTTATTCTCAAATCTACATTTTCTTAGTTTATATATATTCATATTTCCACTTATTTGTGTGACTACTAGGAAAATACTTTTCAAGATAGATGTATTTACAGCTTATCACAGCTAATATGGTGTCCATATCCTGTTCAAAGGGTTAACTCATCATCTTGTGCCTGTACTTAAATGACCTTGCAATGAAAATCATGTTTTGAAACCTTGAGATATTTTCTACGAAAGCACTGACCGTGCAAAAGCGCTCCACTAGCTCTGGTGTGACAGGGTAGCGGAGTTTAATCTTGCGGTAGAGAGGTTTCTTCCGGAAATAGTTGACCAACTCCACCAGGCTCTCAAACTCACTGGAAGTACCCAACACGTACATGGAGCCTTCTTTGTGGATCCGGCAGTGCTTGACCATGCCCTCACCTCTACAGTACCACAAAAACCCAACAAGACATGTTTAAGATCTCCATGCTTTTAAGACTTGATCTAGCACAAAAGTCACCAAAGCATCTCACCTGTTTGTGCTACTGTCAAATTATAGTCTATTGTGTCTGCCAGTCAGTGTTAAGTCTGCAATTTAACAAGTTTTTTTTTTTTTTGTGCATTTTGACATATTTGTAGGGATGCAACATTAGCCGCATTTCCATGGACACTTTTTTTCAATCCGACTAAATTTAATCAGATTAAAATAACCCAAACCAACTGTTTATATGGGCATCAAATAAAGAGATCCTCGTTTGTTCAACGTTTACATGTTCAATCCATTTATTCCGATTGTACATTATTTTGAGAAGCGCTCTCATAGACCTAGGCTACTTTTCTGGTATACAAAAAGAGAAAAAAACTGTCTGAACCTCAATTTCTCCTCGTTTATCCTTCGTCACGTCTCAGAAGCAGTTTCAATTCTCTTTCCAGCTCAGGCTGCACATGTTAACATTACGGGGCTGTCACGTGATGAGCAGAAGACTCAAACCCGAAGACTCGACAGATGAAACAATCAATTCTTATTCCGGCTTAGCCTGCATAGGTTAACATTACGGGTGGCTGTCATGTGATGAACGTACGACTCAAACCCGAAGACTCGAGAGATGAACTAATCAACGACTCAAATTCGAAGACTTGAGAGATGAAATAATCAATGGCTAAAACCCGTAGACTCGAGACAGGACTAATCAATTCTCTTTCCAGCTCAGCCTGCATTGGTTAGCTAAATGGTCAGATAAGAGGCGAGGTGAGTGTATCATAGATTAAAGACACAGGTAAACAATGAATGAAATTTCTCTGTTCCTTATAGCATTATTGTTTTGTCTTGTTTGTAGTATGATCAACGTTTGTGTAAGCAGTAGATATGTTAGGAAAGAAACACGTAACATTTTAATTATATTTTGCTAAAATTAACAAAATGGCTCGAATAACTCAAAAAAAGATTTGTTCATTTTCCTGAACGTGACTCAAAGATCCGAGTCTGTAAAATTATCCAAACTTCCCATCACTACTGGCCACAAGCTCTGCCGCATGCACAGGAAGACGGAAAGTGTTCTAATATTCGGTTTGGCTGTTTACATGAGCAGTATCCACGATCAATCGGATTAAACAAAAGATCTAAACCACCTCTTTTAATCGGATTAAAAAATTTTATCAGATACACATGAATCCGATTACATGAGCCGTTTACATGGGACATTTTAATCGGTTATAATATTTAATCAGATTAAAAGTGGAAAAAGTGTCCATGTAAAAAGGGCTAATACCTCTTTTTTACAAACCCATATGAGTACAAGTGTTAATAGCACACATTATGAACTTAGACTGATTTTGCCTTCTAGGCTTGCCATAGTTAGATGATGTAGTACAGAAATGGAAAAGACTCCTCTTCAAATGAACTCACAGTGTGAACATAAATAGAACCAAGTCCCCTTCAAATGGACTTATGTGAACATATAAGTCCAATTTCTATCGATTCACATTTTGGACCATTTTTGGTTGCTTTAAGGAGGACAATATGTGAAAACACCCTTATAGAAAGTATCAGAACAGTCTCCTACTCCTTTCATCATCTTGTATCTTATAATATTTCAGAATCGCTGAGATTACTCGTCCTATTGAAAAAAAAATGAATAGCTCGTGGATAGAATATCTGACCAAGTTTTCAGCTTGCTGTCTCCCCTTAGACATTAAAGTCTGGCAGGATAACAAATTTCATCTGCCCAGTGTGATAATTTGATGTAGTGAAATAGGATATTGATTAGTGGTATTGGTGCATGGAATAGTATTTGTTCAAAGTATCGACCTGATACTGGTATCGGTATCGGTGTGACGCTAGATGTTTTTTATGAGCAGGATAACCCTTCATCATGTCCATTCCTTGATGGACAGGTGATGAGGAGGAAAAGATTGCAGCACCTGAAGGTGATGGCGTAAGTTTCTGGCTCCTCTCTCAGTCGGATGAGGAAAGCTCCATCTCTAGGGATTCTCAGCAGGTACTCCTCTGCCTCGCCTCGACTCAAATTACTGTAAAACCACCTGCGCAGAACAAAACCGCCATTGTTAAAGCCCCACTCAAACAACTGAAACTTTTGAAAGCATATTCAAATAATGCCTGTTCGAGTGCATGTGAATAGACTTCCTTGGTACAGCACACTTGTGTGCAAATGTTGTGAAAACATTGCTGCAACTGCAATTAGAGTGAAACCAAAACAAATCATACTGTCTTGTATAACAGTGGATTGGTGAGGAATTTTATGAGAGGAAACATTTCTACAAGTTAAAGAAAGACCTATTCTTGTATCTGACATAACAGTAAACTTTATCAGAAATTAGAGAGTGAAGTTTCATTTTCAAGTTGTTACATTATTGTATTGTTTCATCAGTCTTAAACAGAACCAAATGGATGTGTAAGTATCACTAAACCTAGCTTCATACAAATGAACACATGACAAGCTGCTCAGCATGTGATTTGGGCTCAGCTGCCAAATGGTGAGCAATTGCTTCAACAATCTCTTAACAGCTTATTGTAATGATGGATGATGCTATCCATATTTATTTAGACAAACTCCGAGGAGGCCTTTGACCGTTTTTGGTGATATAAATAATATAGGACTCTAAGACCGCTGAGGTTGAAATCCTGCAGGTATCACTCACTTCTCCTGAAGGTGCTGGTTGGGTCGGGGCACAAAGTCGGTGAGGCGCAGGTTGAAATCATGGCAGCGTAGAGGGTTCTCTCGATAGTGCTGGATCAGAGAGTACACGCTTGGAAAGTGCAGGTTCTCCGTCAAGTAGAACATGGTGTGGCCGCCTTCTGAGACTGAGCGAATCCGGCAGTGCTGAACTCTCCCACTGCGCCTACACAAGACACGTACACACGTTCACTGCAGCTTTCTCCGAGAATACATTGATATGAATCTATTTGATTGGTTTGAATTGGTTAGTTTGTATTGTTATTAGGTCAGAATAAGACTGAGTAAAACTAAAATAATTGCTACCACAGTAACACCTAGCTGTCTTCAACTAGCTAAATTTCCCCATCTCACAACCCAGCCAAGTTGGAAATGTGCTGGGAATGTGGATGGTTCCTCTGAGACATGTGACAATCATTGGTCTTAACATCATTGGACAGATCAACATGTTTGGAGGCATTGATAACTGGCAATTCAGCTAACAGAGGCCTCCATCGTGCTGAGTGATCGAGAAAAATATCCAGAGGGAGCCAGGCCAGTTTTGCTTGGTTGGACGCCTGGCCACAGAAGGCTATGGTATCAGAAGTGATCAAGCTCCGGATGATAAGGTCAAAGCTTAAACAGTGGTGCCATTTGGGAGCTTAAAGTGTTTTTTAACATAAACCTAAAAGGTCTTTCATGAGCAGGAGAAGAGGGTGATCATACCAGAAGGAGAGTGTGCAGTCAGTGAGGAAGGTGTCACTCTCTCGCACCAGAAAGGTCCCATCTTTGCCTCCAGACTCAGAACAGAACTCCTGCAGGAGCCTCTCAGCTGTCTGCCGGCCTTCAGATAAGCGTCCGTGGAACCATGGCTCAGACTGGTGCAGATCTGTACTACCTGGCATCTGATCAGAAGAGGATACAGGAAAGCTTTAAGCAGCTCATCAGGACTTGCTTAAATGTAACCCAAAACACAATGGCTTCCTGATGTTTCTATTTTTCTTTAGCCCTCCTTGATTCCCCAAGGCATATCATGGTGAAATTCTGCCATAAAGGCCAACGTTTTCGATTGCACCCCAATTGGGTTTCTAAACTTATGGAATTATGAAAATATAAATAAAGTACAAATAAATAATCATGTAATGTAAATCTAATGTAACTGTTTATATGGGTAAATATGAAATAGTACCAGCTATAGGGAATCACTGTAATATCACTCTTACCTTCCCATCGTCATCTGTCTCATTCTCCTCTGCATAGTACAGGTTGTTTTCTGAGATCACACAGTAATGCTTATACCACCTCTAAATGCAAATCAAAAACACACATTTATCAGCAACACAGTTCAAATAATACACAAAATAAACAGCAAAGCACTATTGCCCTTTACAAAGCTACACTTGCAAGCTCAATCACATTTACCATTTTGTGTCATAGAGGTGATATGAAGAGGAATGTACCTGATCTATGGGGTCCCAGATACAAAGGTCTCCCTGCTTTTCACCCTTGAGCAGATTTTTCTGCCCGAAGCTCTCACCAATATTCAATTTTTTATGCTGTTTGGCAGACAGGCACAAATGAGATATTAGTTCAAAATTTCAAATAAGCCATCTAGTTTGTGCCCTAAGCCTCTGAGTGCAATTTGCTACCACTTTCAGAATGCAATTTACCATTGAAATACTGAAAATTATACTTGATTCTGCCCAATTGCATCTAGAATAGGCAAATTAATACTTGTTTGCTTTATGGCAACATTAACCTTCATGTTCCGTGACTTGGCATCCAAATATTCAAAAAGTTAAACAGGAATCTAGTTCAGCTGAATTAATGAAACAGCTTATTTGCAATTCAAATCAATGACTGAAACTTATCCTGAAACTGTGTTCATGGTCACTGAGCAATGTTACTGATCTATCACCGTTGCCTTCAGCATTTTAAGTACTTCAACAAAAGAACTTTAACAACTTAAACAAACACAGGCCGCACTGGAGATTGTAATCATCAGAATTCCAACTAAAACTGAAGTATTTAGTTCATTTAGCATTTAGTGTCCACCTTGATGATGATCTTCCCCTTGAGTTGATTGGGAGAAGGCAGCTGTTCGGCTTCTAGTTCCACAGGCTCAGAGAGCAGCTTGTCCTGAAAAACGTCTCTGAAAACCTGGGCCATCAGCTTCTGCTGCTTCAGATCGCAGTGCTCCTCTATTGACAGCACCAGGGGGTACCTAGCCACACCAGCAACACTCAGTAAACATCTGCATGGTCTTATGAAGGTCAAAATGCACCAAAAACTATTTATTCCATCATAAAAATAAAATTGCATTGAGATAAAGTCATTTTATGCTGACAGTGTTGGGTGTGTAGTTGAAAACTCACTCAGATGTTACAAAGGCATGGTCATTGATTGCCTTCACCACATCTATAAATTTAATCTTTGTGGTCCTTGTCCAGCCGTGGTATATAATGGGTTCGTCTGATGGGCCGTTCCAGCAGTCCACTGCCACACAATAAATAGAGCAAATTTAGGATGTCACTGCAGCACCACATTGCTATACTCGTTTTTCACAGCCTCAACCAGTACCAGGGCCAACAAAGTGTTGCTGCTTGTGTCGCTACTTTGAAAAAACTTTCAGGGTGAAAGGAAAAACATTGTTTATTAGTAGATTTTAAAAGTTTTTTATGCCATACTAAGATTGAAAGTTGAGATTTAACAAGTAATGAAGTTTTCGTATGGCCAAAACAAAAAGCTACAGTAAAAAAGTTGTGAAACAGGATATATTGAGAATTCAGGTCACTTACACTCAATACAGCGGCAGCCAAGCCTCAGACAGCGCACATAGGCCTCTGTGGATGATTCGCTCCACAGCTGGTCACCAGTCAGATATCTGTGAGAAGAAAAAGCATATCACACCCTGTCACAGGAAGTTCATTATAAAAGAAACGCAGAGAGAGTGAGACTAAGAGAGTGTGTGGTGCGTGAACATGCACTGAAGCCATACTTACGTGTTGTGAGAGGAGTTAATCCAGTAGTGAGACAGAGGGTTGTTCATGTCCAGGCTGGACACACCTGAGAACTTCTCATCCCAAATGGAGTTTTCTTTAGAGAAGAGAAAGTTGAGGAACTAAATGGAAGGTAGGATGAAAGAAAAGAAAAAGAAAGAAAGAAGTTAGCGAGCATTGATGTTGATGGAGTCGTTTCCTCAAAAGAGACTGTACGAAGATCTGGTACCTCGCCAACTGTGAACTCTGGGTCATTGGTCTTTCTCATGTTGTCATCGATGAAGGTGGTCATTAGCTCTCGCACTTGATTCATGTTGTTAGCCCAGGCCTCCTGCAGGAGAGAGTGGCAATAAGGAGTAAGTAATAAATAAAATCAGTAAGACATTTTAATTCATGCTGATTTGAATACTACTAATAATTCAGAAAACCTCTGCATCCTCTGGGTTCAACATTCGCAGATTCAGTCATTTGCAAATTTTTTCTTAGAACTAAAATAATAAAACCGGTATATAGTTTTCCATGCATTTTAGTGCTTAATGATTAAGAAATTCATAATAGACTAATTAATGTAAATTCAGCTACATCTCTGTATCTGTATAAATGTTTTGGCACTCTGGAGAGAAACACAAACAAAGCTCGTCTTAGTATGGCGAAATTCCCCTGTGCTCAGAGGTGGAAGGTTTAAAAGTAGCCAATCCGAGAACATTATTCATTTCTCCTTGCTGCTAATCGGCTGCTGCCCTGTGCCGCATTTCTGGCTGATTTCTGCATGAAGCGGTTGTGTCTCAAATTTGAATGTTTGCGCATTTGTTGTTTTGTTCTTTTTCAAGCTTAGAATTTTTATTTCTGTAAATGAAATTAATTTACTACTTTATTTAGGGTTTACACAGGGTTTTTTTATACCACATAACACATTTTTCACTGTTCATGGTTGCTCTTGGAACATAATCCCTGTGGAGGGTTTATGTAATAACATTAATAATATATATATATATTATATAATTTTATAACAAATGCATAGATCAATGGAATGGCATGCAGAAAGACACTTACTTTTTGTTGATAGAGAAGGAATCTTTGGAAGTCATACAACAGAACTGCTGAAGAATCTGGCTTATCTGTGTTTCTAAAACAACACAAACAAACAAGTCACATTAAAATCAGAAAGAACATATTAAGATTATAACTTCCCCTTTGATTGCTTTTTAGTGCATTAATAAACTTGAGGGACGATGTGTTACCCCATAATGAAGGCACAGGACTCCTTTTTAAACTCATCCAGTATCTAACATAAAAACACATACACACCAACAGAGAAATCATTAAGAGACTAAGAGAACTCAAACAGAATACTTTACAATTTATCCTCACACTCACCGTTTTCTGGTTTTCAAATATCAAATAATTATAGAATTTGTGAAACTGCTCAAAGTCAAGAACATCTTTCTTCCCTCCAACAGCCTACAAACAAAGTGTAGACTTTCATTACTAAACAGCATCACATTTTCTATTCACTTTGAGGACATATTTTCTGGTCAACAAAAGGTAGGTGAGAAGGAATTGCAAACGTTAATGACACCATACCACAAACTTTTCCTTCAGAAATCTCCCTCCAGGAACTTTAAAGTTGATCTGAGGCAACAAAGACTTGACCTCCTTCAGGGTGATGCTACAGACAGAGCAGACAAACATAGGACGTTGCTTCACTATTCCTTCTGAACATTAGTAACCTTCTCTTTCAGGAAAATGTGAATGAAAAGAATATGGTGGAAAATGAGCTGAAAGATTCTTACCTGTTTTTCTTTGTCTGATCAACAGAGTACATTTGCTTTCTCAGCCAGCTATAAAGGAGAGAATATAAAACAACATGAAACTGGAGTACAGAGGCAGAAAGATGGAGAAAGTGTATCTCTGTGAGTATACCTCTCTATGATCTCTGGAGTGAAGGCTTGCAGTGTCTCTTGTCTGAGTAGGTCCAGCCCTGTTAGCCATTTTTCAGCATCTTCTACTGAGTCAGCTATGAGACAGGACAAATATTTATATAGATTTGCACCAATGCTATCTTATCATAATCTGTGTATTTTTAAATTAAAAAAGGGAAGGGGGGGGTAAGAAAAGATGGGTTTTTGCAAGGAAGAAAAGGAAATCTGTCGCTTCAAATCATGGTAACAAACACTATTTGAAAAGACCATGTGTTCTTAACTTTGTGTTAATATTTCATGATGAATGGATCAAAAACATGGTTTTAAATTTCTTGGTTTCCAGTGTCACCATATTTCTGAGTTTTTAATAGGAAAGCAATGAAACTGATTATTTGACCAATGTCTACCCACATGCACACCACTAAGAATGAAAGAACATACAAAGGAAGATGATAAATATGTTGGTGTTCAATATGGTGAAGATTTGGATTATTAAACACTTACCTCCAAGGCTCAGTGTGTTAAGAACAAACTGGTTGCCGTAGAAGATTGTGAAACATGTGCTCTCTGGATGCTTGTCCTTGCTGTCTTTAAATCTCTCAAAGTCCTTGGAGTTTTTCCCAGGCCGGACCTCCCGGATCTCAGAGAGGTCCACTATAAAATGAGATCAGGACAGTTATTTTCTGAAGGGACATTAAAAAAGTCAGAAGACACAGGAACACTGACTGAAGCAGCAGACAAGAGAAGAAATTAATTAAGATCTAAATGCTCAGAAATATTCATAGTATTATTTTAAGTAATTATTATTTGTTAAGGATAAAAAAAAATAATTATATTATATTATTATAATAATTATATTAGAACAACTTGTAACTTGTAAACATGACAAACCTGCAAAGAAGTCAAAGATTGAATAATAAACAGCCACTGTCTGAGCTGATTTGGTGAAAATGATCACTTTCTCTACAGGGAACAAATTCAGGAACTGTAGCTTTTTCTGTGCATTCTATTTATAAAGCATATTTAGATGTTGAGTTTAAGAAATTGGGAAACAAATCAAATAAAATGTACAATAACTTTTGCGCACTCCACATTTTTTAAATGTCTAATATCAGATGTTCCTTAAACTATGCAGAGTTGAGTTCTCTGTGAAGGTTTTAACTTATTTTCACCTAAGAATCCACAAAATATTTGAATGAGGTACCTCAATACGACTGAATGTGCAAATTCGAGCTGCACACTAGGGACAGAAAACAGGATGTTGGCAGACTAAAGAAGAAACAAAACTTCATCAATTAATGGGGAAAAGAGTGTTAGGTGAAGAAAATTGAGCAGTTGGTTGAAAAGGTGAGAGAAAAGGCCAAAGCGGAAGGTCAGAAAAGATATTTGAGATAGACAGAGGTGTAATGACACAGTGTGAAATGACATTACGTCATCCCTTTTCAGCAAAATCCACTCCAAACTAAGAGCTGCTTCTCAAACCTATAATACAGCTCTCTCAAAAAGAACCTGCTATTAGTAGACAGCATTTCTGTTTTTACAACTGACCTATAATTCTAATATGGTGAGATGGTGATATGAATCAAGGAAAAATATTTAAAATGATAGTGATAACACTAAACATATTATTACTAATAATATCACCATCATTGTCAATGTAGTTGTTACTGTTGTCACCATGATTCTAATGGTGATTAAAATTGAAAGAACATCTTTTAAGAAAGAAACTGTCACTTGTAAATACAGAGATCATTTTAAGGCCAATATCATATTTGCATCTGCCTACAAGGCAGCTTCTCTGGGATAAAGCAAGAAGCAGTTGTGCTATATGAGCAACAGCTGTGTGAGAGCTAGTAAAATTGCATGTGAATATGTGGCCAATTTTTACTATTAGCGAAAATATGATTAGGAACTAGTAAGTACCAGACTAGGCATGAGCACTGGTAGAATATGATCTTCTCCATTCCAGACCAAAGCAAAATCAAATCCTGGGTGATGAAGCAATTGAATTTAGACCATGCACTCACATACTCCATCGGTCTTGTCAGCAGTGCGTGTCCAAGCCACCTGTCTGGTCTCCATAATGACCTGTACAGTGAGCCTCTCCATCTTCTGCCGATACACAGTCATTACGATGCCCATCTCCAAGTCTCGCTTGATGAGGCTCTTCTTATACTCCGTTAGGTCTCCATGTCGACCCGCCATCTCTGCTTCTGGTCACACACTGACAAAAACACACAAATACACATATACAATGTATAGACTCACAGGCACAATGGTATATAATTATAAAGCCTGGGGCTACAGGCTCATGTTCTTTAAATAAAGAGTGGAACTACTAGCGACCTGCAAACAGCTGATGTATGAGGAAGTGTTTCAGTTTCTCACACACTTCCAGGTCTAAAGCTTACGAGTATATAGCACGAATGGAATGTTATGCATTCAGATTTATGTTTTGGTTAAATATTCAAACATTTTCTTGAAGTGCCTCTAAAATCCACGTCCATCTGGTAAAGGGCAGTAAGCAAATTAGGAGAACACATCCAACAGAAACACGCCTTCAAAGGATGCTGTTAGTGTGATGATTAAAACTGTGAATTAAGATACTGCAGCCTGCAGGACTGCCCACACTTTTCTGCTGAAGAATATCAACAGCAGACATCTGAGTTTCAGACTTGATTAAACAATGTACATATTTTCACAATGAAAGAGATACATGTATGTTTTCCCTAATGCTTAACCAATGACACACCAAACAGACAGTGACACTGTTCCTATGTCGGCCTGAATTTGCATTGCAAATGAGAAAGAGGAGCGATTCATGTTGGGACTGACCCAGAGAGTTTGAAGATTAGGTTTTAGTAAAGCATTAACCCAGTGAAGTCTACACTGTGGCAGTAATAAACTTTGCACTCTGCCTGTCAGAGGGAGAGAGACATTCTTTTTAGTTGACTTGTTAAAAATCACAGAATATACTAGAGTTTAATTACAGAAGGAATGACAGAGAAAGAAAGAATGAAGAACGAAAGAGGGAGAGAGAGAGAGACTTAATGTGGGTTTAAAAAACAAAGAAAATACTCCTCAGTTTTAAGTTAGAAAGAGAAGGAATGAATGAATGAAAAAAATCGAGAGGAAGAGATATAGACAGAGACAGAGAAAATATGTGGTTTCAGCTAACCTGTTGAGAAACTGAGATACTACTGATCAATGTAAGGATATGAGCAATAAACAAACAAACAAACACAGAAATAGACAGAGAAATCTACAAAGAGAGAGAGCGCGAGAGAGAGTAAATGCAGTTTTATCTGACCTGTTAAGAAGGATCATCCTAATCAACGTGAGGATAGAAGGAGATTGAGAGGGAGAAAGAGACTGAAGTTTGCGAGTAGAAACCAGCAGAGAAGAGAGACCACAGGCCAGAGCAGCACCTGCAGAGCACTGGTTCAGACGAACACCTTCCCGGGAAACTGCGGTGCAAGATCTTTAAAAAACACACCATCATCTCACCACAGTCTCCTTAAATGTCCTCTGAAAAAAAGTCCCCTGGCCATCCTATTCTGCACTAGTGCACTTCATCCAAACTGACATACCTACACACACGCACACACAAACACGCCCGTCCTTCCCGTTTTTCTAAAGTTTTCACTCGAACACTGAACCCGTTTAAACTTACCCGCGTCTGAGAAAACACACTCACAGCCCAGCACGATCCAGTCCGGGAAGACACATTCACATCTCAGAGATGAGAAACGATGCAGAAATGGGGCTCCTCAGAGAGACCCGCTTCAGCCACGAAGTGGTCAGTTCCTCTATTCTCTTAACACAAGGAAGTAAAGCGAACCTTATAAGAATAGCCTTCATAAAAAGACACGGAAGTAAAGATGATATCAATGCAAAGTCCTTGAGGAAGCCGAGGCACTGCGACGCTCGACACTTGCCTCAATTTCGCAGTTTTCTCTCGACAAAATATTCAGGTGCGGACCCTTAAAGAGAACAGAGACCCCCGCTGTGTCAAAGAGAATTAACCACCTGTTCGAGGCTCTCAGGCTTCATTGCGTAAAAATTATCCAAAAACACCACACGTTACCCCTCACTTTTTAACAAATCCGCCGTTTTCTCTCGTAAACAAATCGGGCTTTCAGGTGCCGACCCTTAAGACAGAAGCGAGGCCCCCACAGTGCGAAAATGAAAGCACCTGGATGCTCTCAGGCTTCAATCCAGAATACAATGACCCACAGAAAGAAATAAACACAATTTACCCCCGTCTTCTGACAGAAAGCGGGAGCTTTCAGTTCCAAAAAAAGTGCCGCAATGTAAATTTTGAGTCAATATGGAAACTCTCCATTTACATATCTAACGTCACTTTCGCCCATGATTTGCATTCTACTTAGTGAAGAAAGACGAGGCAGAAAAAAGCAAAGGGTGTTGTGAAAGAGCAAGCCCACAAAAAAAAGAGTGGCCCCTAAATGTGGATGGAAACTTATGTCAAGTTCAGACGTGGGTGGTGACATTTGACAGCTCCACGATATGAATCAGCTCCATCATACTGTAAACAATTGTAAAGCAAACAATGCCACCACCATTGAAAAATTCAACACATTGTTTTTCTTTTTTAATCACCTGAATAACTCTTAATGCATAATCGATGCTCATTAGTAGAGTTGTATTTGAATAGATTCAAATATCCATATCTAGAAGAAAAAAATACATTACGATCTCATATTTTAATGGTCAGCAGGAGCCTCACATCTTTGGTAGATTCTCCCATTTTACTTTATTTATTATATTTACACAGTATCGAATCAGCTCATAAACAATCCCAGTGTCACACAACCATGAAAAATCAGACAACTGAGGTTGAATTCATCACAGGTTTGCTTTTTAATCAACAGTACACATCTTCACACAGAAGCAACAACTTTGCTGTCTGTCTATTTGAAAGTTTTAAAATGTGTATATCCAGAAAAAAATCACTAGGATCTATTCATTTATTATATTCACACAGTAGGAAACCAGCTCCACACCTTTGTAAATCAACATGAACGCAAATACATCATTTTGTCCATAACACTGCAGGGTAATACGCGCCAGATCTGCAATAAAACCTAAACAAATAAAAAGCCTATAGTGTTTCCAGATCCTTAAAATATAAAGCAACACTGCAGGTTGGCCATTCTTTTTCAGTTTTGAAAGAATTCACAAATTCCCTTGACTTTTTATCCTGGGTCTCATCCATCATCTTCCTCTGGCTCTCTGAGGCCTTGACTGTGCAGAGTTTTCCCAGTCATCTCCATGATGGCCTGAACCTCAGGATCCACATCCAGAATGCTCTTTTTATTCTCATCCTGTAAATGACCACCCCCACCCAAACAAAACATACTGTTACAATATCCGATATTTAATGCAAATTACCAGTACAACATCACTGATCATTTGGATGTAACAAAGATTCAAATTGTTACAGTATTTTAAAACTATATTACACCGGTTAAAGGACATTTGTTGTCTAGGAAAGGGAACAATAAGTTGACGTATTAAAACAATAGAGTAAAACACAGCAGTGAGGAATGTTCAAAGTAATTCTAAATGTACAACATTGTAGATGCATAGCTCACCTCTTCTTGTTCCTCAGGAGGCAGACCAACCCCCCAGACCTCTACTGTTTGCAATGTGAATTCTTCATCCGCCGAGAGTTGAGGGCTACCATATGTGGTGCAGCGTGGTCGAGCGCGACTGTGACCTCGGCCAAACTCGTAGTCCAGCCACAGACCAAAGTACCCATGCTGTCCACCCATACCCTGAGACAAAATGTTAACTGATTATTAATACCTGTATTTATACACATTTATAAACACATGTTCCGGAGCCTGTGTACATCAGGTCTAAACTATCACCTCAAGGCAGAGCATTTAGTAGCTAACCCGGCAGTCCAAGCCAGCACAGCCCTGTATACCAGCATCACACTGGACCAGGCACTCTGATACAAACTGAGCAGATCTACCAGTGACCCACTATATATATATATAGGGCTGGGCATTTAAACGCATTATTATCATGTAAAATAATTATTTTCTTAATGCCAACAATTATTTCATCAAACATTATTGCAGGTCCTTTGTAAACCTTTTACTTTGAGTGTTCATGGTTTTTTTGGGCTCTGTGTCAAGGCAGGTGCTATAATGGTCCCCCCGTGCTCTGGAATCTTGTTTTTCTATAACAAACTAGATCAAATGGAGTTTTGTTTTTATATTTGATTACATTAATATTTCAGTTGTTATTTAAAAATATGTGAACAGCAGCCTGTGTAACAGTGTTGAAGTGAACACTGCTGTTAAAAAGCACCTTATTTGTTTAGTGTGTTTGAAAATCAAATGTACTTGCACTTTGTTCATATAGCAGTACTTAATATAAAATTGCGCCATGCACTACTTCTGAATTAATGAATTTTGTGTACAACAATCATGGTGGATAACTTACACACAAACATTTTAGTGTGGTCAGTTTAGCTGACCATTCACTACTGTTCAGCTGTGTCCAGAATGAAATGCCCAAAAGATTTAACAGTGTGCATGGCTGATTAATGGCTATCCATTGTATCTTGTAAAATTAACAATGATGAATTGTCTCACCAGCCCATTGGGCATGGTCTGTTGGCCCTGGTTCAGGTACATGTAGTGTTGATTATAGCCTGTGGACGTAAAAACTCGCATGGATGGGAACACAGAGAAGAGGAAGCACCTAGAATCACCTGGACAAGAATGATATGCATAAGACAATGAAATTGCACAAAAAGAACACACAGTTAATGAACTGTTCTGAACTCTTCCCCGTACTCACCCTGAAACTGAGGTTTAATTTCCCAGTTGTGAGAAGCAAAGCCTCCAAATATGTGGCCCTTTGTGTCTTTCACCAATAAGACAGTGGGGCCTCGACTTTTGCAACTGCCAATCATACGCGTAAAGCTTTCCCCATGTAACTTTGTGGAGAACAGCAACCTCCAAGGAGCATTATATCCTGCAGGCAACTGGGGGCTCAGAAACATGAGAAGAGGTAAATCCAGCAAGCAGCGGAGCTCATTCCATGATGCTTCTCTACACTGGGGCAGAAGTGTGGGCGGTGGACGAGAGTTCAACCCAACCTCAAGACCCTCACCAATCAGGAGCTCCAGAAACGTGGCCACTCCTGAGACACGGAAAAGCCAGTCTTCTAGACACGCAACATCGCACGTGTTCGGAGCTACAAAGGAAAAATTAGGGGTTTCAGTATGACATTAATTATTTAATTCATAACCATTCATAATGCGTTTTATCTGTGAAATGTCAATAAAAACAATGACACTGATTAAAAAACAAAGCTATAGTAAGTATCTGCTAGATACCAACTAGTAAATAACAAGAGCCCCTTAATCAGGCATCAAAGTCCATATTCATACATTTCTCAGAGATGTGCTGATCAATAAACAGACTCCAATTTATGTCCTTCCTGAGAGGAGCTTTACTTTTTTTACAGGGACAATGAACATTAATAATAAAGTGATAAGATTTAAATGTAAAAACCAGACTTATTCACTTGATATTACTTACCAGATGGTTTTAACTCTGAGCTCAACTGCTCAGCCAGCAGCTTCACTCCCTGAGCCCCTTCACCCATGCAATCAGGTCTCCAGCCTCGGAGGCGCCCTCTATGTGTGAGAATCTGCACTACAGCTGCAACCAAGTCTTCTAAGAACTGTAAACATAAGCCACTTTTAATTCTGCATAATGATCAGAGTCAGTTTCTTCAAAAACGCTTATAATATGATTATTATTTGTTTATTATACCACTATCATGTAATATATGAATAGCTTCATTACAAAAACTGTACCTGCTGGGGAAACACAGATTTGACATCAGCAAGATAAACACTAAAAAACACATACATTTATCTCTGACAATTTTGACTTGTTGATCTGTATTATCAATGGCAAATTTTATTACAGAACAACTGAATTCAATATGGTTTACATAAACCAAATTGAATTCAGTAATCATCATACTTTTTATTAAATTCATAATCATTATATTTTTTCCCAGTTTAAATAAAATCTGTTGTTTGAGAACAGAAGATAGCACATGCCATCCTCCACATATCCATAGGTTCAGAACAAGCATCTGAAACATTTATCTAGTTCATATAGAGGCAATAATGTGTGTAAACCTATTAGAATTGCATTTGTCATAAAATGTGAGCTGTAATTCAAGGGTATTGACAAATATAATCTGCCTAAAATAATAACACAAAAAAAGATATTTCATGTCTTTATTGGAGACATCCACAAGAAACTCATAGTGCTAAGGGAAAAAACCTATGAACCCTTGGAATTAATAACTGGCTGACCCCACTTGGTAATCATTTCCTGTAGATGTGGATCAGAACTGCACATCATTCAGGAGGAATTTTAGGCCATTCTCCCTGGCAGAGCTGATTTAGCTTGGTCATATTCTTTGGACATGTTTATGGTTGGTGTGATACTTTAACGACGAAATCCTGTGCCCTTTTTAGGATGTAGTGCTGCGATTTCTTTCCAAAAAGTTAAATCTGAGTTCCATCAGCCAACATTTTGCCAATACCACTGTGGAGTGTCAGTGTGCTCTATTGCAATCATCTTATTAGCAGTTTCCTTCATGGTGTCCTGCCATAGGCCCCCTGGTAGTTCAGACTTTTACATAATATAGACTCATGTACACAGATGTTAGCTAGTTCCAATGATGCCTTCAAATCTTTGGCTGTCATTTGGTGTTGGTTTCTTATCTCAATGATGAATCTTCGCAGTGCTCTTTGGGTTATTTTGACTGGGAGCCCACTTCTTGGTAGACAAGCTACAGTTTCAAATTGTCTTCATTTTAGACAATTGTAGACTGGTACATTTCTGAAGTCTGTGAATTCGCTTTGTAAACATTTCCAGCTTTATGTAAATCAACAATTCTCGACTGTAGATCCTTTTAAAGTTCTTTTTGGCAAGGCAAAGCTTGCATTAGCATATTCGTTCTTGCACGAAGCAAACTACAAAAGGCTGAATGGTTTTTGTCAGTCAGAGTAGCTTTATTCCATCCCCCTAAACTCATTTTTTAACAAGACTCCAGGTACGTTAAAACCTGATTGCAATAAGCTTTTCCAGGACATTAACTCAAGAGTTCACATATTTTTTTACTAGCGCTTTGTGTTTTATGGTTGTCCTTAATAAAGACATGAAAGGTCCGTATTTCCTTTTAGGCACATTATATTTGTAAATAGCCCTGTTTTAGTTGAAGAGCAGATTACATTTTATGTCAAATTAATGTAAAACCCCATGAAATACTAATAGATCCATCTACTTGCCACTGTATAGTTCAGGCTACTAGTCATTGCTATGCGTTAGAGGCTGTGATGATAATCAGAGATAAGAGGAAAATATTTCAAATCAAACTTACCCCTTGAATCTGTTCAGTAGTAGCAGTAACTTTTGTCCCATGTGCCATGGCCATGACAAGGGGTGCCCGCTCCTCTGCTGTCCCCCGAAGAGTATCTGCCAAGAAGATCACGAGCTGCTCTCTACTGACCCCGCCACCAGGAGGCAGTGGCACCCCAGGGTCCACACTACAAATGCCCTCAAAGACTCTCTTGATCATTGAATCTGAGACCATGTTTCCCATAGTTACCTGTTTTTTAAAAAATCACACAGATGTTAAGCATTAATAAGCTGGTTTTGTTCAAGGGCCAGAAAAACAAAAAGAGAAGAAAATGCTTGTAAAATTTTCTTTTTTTTTCAAAGGTTTCATAGCAAGGACTGTTATGAACATTTAGTATAGTATAGTATTTAGTATAAGCTGGCCCTTATGACCCCAAGTCAGGGTTTTGTTAGGAAAATTTGTTTAATATTATTTGTCAAGAGCAGTGAGTTTAGAAATGTTCTTACATCATGATTAATACATATTCGTTTTTGTTTGTTTGTATACTTTTTTTTTATTCTTGTACATAAAAGATATGACTATGGTGGAATGGATATGGGGTACCACAACCCACAAGGCTTTTGTTTAGGGTCCCTATTATTCAGAAGCTGCCTCCTTACACTGAAAATTAACTGCAATAATAAATTGTGGCAGACACTGAGCCCATTCCGTTGGTGAAGGCATATGAGATACATTGCCATTATAAAGTCAAGCGCCCCCCTGCATTTACATGTGAACACAACAAAGTGTGAACAATGTGCAATTATATCTCTGCATTTAAACCATTCACAAAGTGAATGTCCCTGGGAAGCAGGTGAGGTGCCTGGGTACCTTGCTCAAAGGTAACTCAGTGGTACCACTAGCCGTCCTGGAAATCATAACCCGCAACCTTATGATCGCAGGTGCCTAACCATTAGACCACCAGCTACCTCAAGCAGGGTAAATGTTGTGCATCGATGCACTGCTGTGCTGCCAACCTTGAGAGTGTGTAGGAGCAGAACCTTCCCTGCTGGAGCTTTTCCTGAACTGACAGAGGAGACGTTAGCACTCTGAAGTCTGTCATACACGCCCTCAATAACGGGTCTTTCATCGGGGCGAAAACGGATCAGCCTTTTGTGCACTTGGGCACTTTCTGCATTTCCCATCGCGCTGGAGGAGAAAAGTAACCACAAAGAACACCAAAACGCTGCAGAATTAACAATGTCCAGCTAACATAGCTAATAAACACACATTTATTATTACTGCAGATCATATTATCCCGTTTTTAGACGATGGTCTACATAAAGCTTTGATACCTGTGTGGTGTGAAAAAGAGCAGTAGAAACTGAGAAACATGTATTTCTGAGCATGAATGTAAAAAGGCTGAGCAAAAACTGTGTGAATGTAAACTACATAATACAAACACACAAGGACTTCCTGACTCGAGTAATGCAGCGTTGCCCGGAGACCCAATAACAATCGAGAGAGGTCTGACTCACACGGCGATTGGCTAGGCAATGTCCAATGGATTGCCTTGTTGGTAAATTTTCTCATTTATATTATTTAAATATTTTCACCCACCACTGTATATATAATGCGTATGAATAAATTCAAATACATGTATATGAAAATAACTGTACATTAATTATATAAGAAATATATACGTATACAAAAAATGTCCCTCTGGATAAATAAAGTTCTTTCTAATTTGAACACACTCCAGTAATCCTCTCTGCCGTTCCTCTGGTCTACCAAAAGGTGTCGCTCCTGGGCTGGGACGAGGTGCTAATTCGCCGCATCTCTGCGGCGCTTTTTTCTCCAAGCAGCCGCAACGAAACAGCGCCTTTTAAGGGCATGAGATATGACTGCGAGTGGGGCGTGATGATGGGCTGAGTACAATGACGGCCTGCCTGCAGCAGACACGGACCATTGCAGCTTCACATGACAGGGCACTCACTCATTAGAATATACAAAACAGATGTGAGTTTGCTATCTGTCTGTCTGTATTTCTGTTTAATCAATTATTTATTTTTTTAGAATGTCATGTAGATATTGCACTTAGAACTAAAAACACACCACTCCGTACTATCTTTATTATTCTGAAATGTAGAAACAATGTAAATAGCAGCTGTTTTTAAAAATTATGGAATAAAGTGAAAAAACACAAGGTTTTGTTCCAGCAGTCACAATATAAATTTCATTATCTGTCAAAATGATCACTAAAATATCACCAAAATGGAAAAGCAATACCAACCTTTAAGGTGTAAGTATCCTGACATGCTGGTATGATCTCAGATTACAGTGATATCATTCATTTCAGTTTAATTCATTGATTATTTGCTGTGACTAAGAAAGCCGGCCTTAATTATGTTTGCATCATTGACAGTCTGGCTCACATGACTCTAGGTGGAGTAATAACCTCCAGAAGTCACTGAGGCACTTTCGAAGACTTAAATGGGATTTGACCGTGCTCTCAGCATGTAGTCTTGATTAACTGTCCGACTGAGATCTTTCCCGCTGGGAGGATTCTCTGCTGGCCTGTAATGTGACTGCTGGCTGGCCCAGCCTGACCTGTTCCACACACCTGCTGTAGAGCAGCTGCCACTGGACTTCGCTCCGGTCCATGTAGAACATCTTTCCCATTGGAAGTGTTGGGTCTGTGTTTGTGGATGAGGACCATGCTTGCAATTAGAAGCAAACTGTAATGTATATTTTTTATAGACTGACACCTCAAGAAGATCAGTGCATCTTGTGTGCAGTCATCGTGTCACTGTCTCTTTGATCTCTGCAATAGGCACCTGAAAGCCACAGAGGGAGTCCTGTACAGTGGTAATTGCATGTTGAATGTGAACAGTGCATACTGCCAAAGAGTGTGAGCACATTTCATTTTGGTCGAACTGTTCCAGCATGTAACCTTTCACAGTCTGTGGGAATGCAGAAACATGATCACAATAGTGAAGTAGATATTCCATAGAGGTTTCTAGTGAAAGAGAAACAAAATAGGCATTCTTTAGCCAGGCCCACACAGGCCAAGCTGAGCCTTATGCTGTGGTTAATTTGAAGAGGAACAGAAAATGCAGTATTTGCGACCAGAAAGACAAAGCTTTTTACAGCAAACCTGATCTGGCGATTTTAAAAGCCTTAACTACATTTAAAGCTGGTAATGAATTGATCTTCACCAATAAATCCAAAAGAAAAATGTAGTAGATGAAATATTACTGTATATTTTGTTTATATATTATATACTACTCTCAGTGCCATGAATAATGTAATCTCATTTTTCTCTTATGTACTCATAACCTCATGTCCTTCTGTTTGTTCATGTATGCCATTGACATTCCTTTTCCTTTGTTTACATGCCTAGGCATAAAGGCTTTGTATTTGCATAAACCTTATATATACCTTATATATACCTTATATATATTTCTTCCTTCTCAATAAGTCAGAAATGTATAATTCTACCATGCTATAGACAAACACTGTGAGTCACCTGTTTCTGTGGACAGTGCATAATGTACCAAATGAACTTAAAAATGCATCCTATCAGAAAGCATATTTTTCTGATCTTATTCTTATATTTAGTTTGGATTGCTTATGACATTTAGGTGGTTTTATTTATTTAAGCTGAAAAGAATTTATAGAAGTGTGTGTATGTGTGTGTGTGTGTGTGTGTGTGTGTGTGTGTGTGTGTGTGTGTGTGTGTGTGTGTGTGTGTG
>JBBKCR010000018.1:9645772-9689149 GCA_037577295.1 Ladigesia roloffi
GACTTTTAACGAGTACGAGTACTTTAGAAAATGCGGTATCGGGGCCGATACCAGATACCGGTATCGGTGCATCCCTAATTAAAACCATCCACACTCATTATGTGTACACATCTCTGACCTCACAATGATTTAATTATAGGAAAATTCTTCTGGAAATTTCAATCATTGGTTTTCAGTGTTATTTTTTAAATGATCACTGTATCATTAACATTATCAAATAATTGTATTATGCTCCTACAAATCCCATCCTGGTTGTTCTGAAATAATTGCAGGCAAATTGGTGCCTTCAACAGGAGTTCATAAGTAATTACCTAAAGTAAGATCTCTATAAACAGTCTAGGTAGATTATGGGTCTATTTGAGACTCACCTGAACTACGTCCTTCACCAGTGTTTTGTCTGTGCTGATCTTGGCCCTTTGCAGTCCACTTACGTTCTCCCCAATCCAAGTGATGAGGGTGAACTTGGCCCGTTTGCTCATGGCATCACCTGTCGTGATCCTCACAAAACCAAATATACGGACATCATCTGGAAAACGAGCAGAAAGCAATCGGATTTTAAGGAACAGGGCTGCATACGAGACACGAATAAACAGGGTCCCTTTATACTGAGCATGTAATTGTATGTAGGACAATCAGACAGTATTGTAGGAGGCGTTCTGGTGTCTTGTTTATGGCTCTGAGCAATAAATTGCTGTGAATGAAGCTGATAGAATCGCAGGTGCTGCTGATAATAATAAACTATACAAATGGAGGAGAAGGCTGAGTAACTGAGGTTATTTAGGAGTGTAATAACCACAAACTCAGGCACACTGCTGGCTGGTGACAAAGCTTTGGCTATGCACCAGGCTCAAACAAGGGAACACAGAGAAAGAGTGAAAGGGAAAGGTATTCAGGTCAACAAACCGAATTAAGGGAATTAACAGTGTACCCGCTTTTCTCAGTTATTTTCTATTGCTCCTGCATTCACATATGCACACACACACACATATGCACATGGTAACTGTTGATTATTAGTTTTTTAACAAGAAACAACTGCATTGCAGTGGCTCTGGGGTGCAGTTCAAGAGAAAAAAAAAAGGTTCACCCCCACTCAGTCCTATAGAAAAAATCTCTCTCAATGAAGATTATCTTACTATACTGAAACAATGCAAGGAATGCAGAAGGATAAACTTACTATAGTGCAGCAATACCTGTAACTGACAGTATATAGAGACTGTGCATGTTCATAGAGCTGTGAAGAAAACATGTGTTCAGCTCAAATCAGCTCAAATCAAACAATGCCTTTAGATGCCACAGTTTATAAGAACCTGACTGGCTGTCCTTGCCAAGAAGCATTCCGCCCCTGCTACCTTGGCACCACTTTCCCCTGCAGTATATCAGATACTAAAAGTTATTGTTCATTAACTAGGTTTAATGTTAACACGCTTAGCAGTTGAAAAATAGGTCACTGATGTAGTTTGTAAAGACTACATTACACAGAGCAGCTATGAATTATGCATTTTGACTACAAGCAATCTACTCCAACAAACTAAAGATGCTGTCTGTCAAGACTGACACATGGACCTAAAATCAATTTTAAGAATCAGTACATTTGAAGCTACAGTACACAAAAACAATAACTGTAGTGAAGGGTAGGAAAATTATATTTCTTTGAATATTATCATTCTTTGAAATGGTTCCTGTTGCATTTCCGGTGAGCTGGTTTAGATCTTTCCCTACTTCTACTTCCTCTTAAAGCACCAGTTTTGAAAAGCTCTTCCCTTTCTGCTTCAGCCAGCCTTTATGCTTGTGCTGACGTTGCACCAGCCTGTCCTTAGATCAACAGTGTAACTATGATGATTCAGCGAAAAGGGAAAATACAAAGATTGTAACCCTTTCTGCTGCCCTGTGGTGCCCATTGGAATGCAAGTAAATAGCTGAATAAGCCCCAGAGATAAACTTCCAACATAGTTAAGTGCCATTACAAAGCTACTGCATACAAGAGAAAGACAAACACTTCTAAGCACTCAGGCTTGATCATTATCAAATACTTACTCCTTCCTGATCAAAGGTCTGTAAACTAATCTTCAAGCAACTAATCAACTAATCAATGTAACTCAATCAGTTACAATGTAACTCAATCACATGCATCATTATCCTAGGCTAGTGTTTCTCAATCCGTCTCCTGCAGCCCCCCCCCCAACACGGTACACTTTAGTGTCCTTCCGGCTCTGACACACCCACTTCAACCCCAGGAAGAGTTTGTTAGCTGGCTGATTAGTTGAGTCAGTTGTTTTAGAACAAGTAAAACACACCAAATACTGCCATTCAGGAGACCTCTGGGTCAAGTGTTGAGAAACAGTGCTGAAGGTAATTATTACCAGTCTGTGTGTAGGAAGCTCATCATCTTTTATCCTAGACATGGCTCTTGAACATTACTTCACTGTCTAACTGTAAATTACCTCTCGCTAATAAGAGAGTGGATCAGTTACACAAACATCAAATCGTTTGGCCTCTGTGTAGGTGTGCTCTGCTGCAGCGCTCATTCTGGACACACCACACCCAGATCCAGCAGTCTGGTAATGGGGCGGTGAGAGTGATATCACTCTCTCTCTGAGGGATCACTCTAAGCACAGACTATGAAATCAGCCAATCAGAGCCCCAGTCATGACATGTAACTTGAAAAAGTCTGAGACACATGAAAGATGAGATTCTGCACACTTGTCAGGTTCTAGCAAGTGCTGCCACCTCCTCTTTGTCCTCACAGATTTAAAGCATTTAAGCGTGGCTCACTCTGTGCTTCTGCTTGAGAAGTTGAGAGATTTGTGGTCTACAGTCTGCGAAATGTGAATCTGATGCAATATGCAATACAGCAGCTCAGGAAACGAGTAGTGGCTAGTATAACAATGAGCAACACAGGAGCATTGGGCATTGCAGTACAGAATAACAGCTTCCATCCCAATTAGGAGACGTGCAGAGGGTACTTGGCCGAGGTAAAGCCCTGGGAATACGGTGCTGGTTTTCAGGTAACCCTCCCTATTGTGTGAGGCGGTTATGCAGGGATACTCAGCTCCATCATTTGCCAGTTAAGTCTAATCCTTAGAAATGCACAAGTAGGCCTAATCAAAGGGTCTTACCTGTACACTGGCTCTTGAAGTCTGCATAGTCGGTGCCATGTCCTGCTGGAACAATTGTGGCGCCGTCGTATTTAAAAGCTGCCCTGAGAGCAGAGGAAAGCAGCAGGCACACATATTCATTCAAAGGCTCCACACAGGATGGGCAAATGTACAAAAAGATTTAAAAAACAGTCAAAAAAAATCGGAAGTCATGAATCAAATATCAAAGTCTTATTCTTTTAACAGGAGAAAAAAAATCAGTCGTGGAGTCTGCCAGCCAGACAGCTGGGAAACAGCCTCTCTGGAGGTCTCAGCTCTTGAAATCAGCTTTAGCTCTGTCTATCTGTCACTCTCACACACAGATACACACACATGCTTACCAGTTTATGTCTGAGTTATCGTCTCGGACGAGGTTGTAGGCTTCTCTGCAAGCCTCTTTGTCGATCCGTGTTGCCATTTTGACGGGAGGGATGAAGCTGCCTGGGGGATAAAATGAGGGATAGAGGAGAGAAGAGAGCTGTGAGGGGTCGCAGCGGGGAAAAGGCTGAATAAAATCCCAAACAATGAGCCAGACGAGACTGAGCGACAGGACAGAGGGGCAGCGATGCTGGGGGGTAAACTGATCTGAGATCTGAGATCTGTGATCTGTTCTCTCAGCTGCAGGCTGCACGAAAAGAGGAGACTCTCTCTGCTCGATTCATTTCCTACTGCCGGTTTATGGGCGTTGGTGATATTTGTCAGTCATGCTCCTGTTCGAATGAACCAGGCTCTCTTTTGCTGGGCTCACCTCCTCCTAATGGTCAGGCTGAGACTCTGCTGAATTAAATCCGCCCCGTCCGCCGCTGAGAGAGCCACTCTGCCCCCTCGTGGACCCTGACTCTCATCGTTCATGAGGAAGACAGAAAAGAGTTGATGGCACCTTGTTTACACCTCAGGAGTTACTGAGTAACCGAAATGGTGGCCATAATATTTGCAGTGAAGAATGGATCATTTGAAGAAAAAGAGGGTGGGGTGGCATACACGAAGATCACTCACGGTCATACTGTCTAAGAAATCACGTGACAAATTTAGAGTGTTTACATTTACAGTGAAAGTATTGGGACAGGAAGTACGGGGCCAATAACCACACACTTAATATGTTACTGATCATCAGTACGTCTTATTCATAGTTCTTGAGGAGGAGTACTGGTTTGTAGAAAGACGCTGGTTAAAGCTGACATTGGACAGCGACTGAGCTCAACAGACTTTTTATAGTAAGAAAAATCCTGGGCTTTAAGAACAACAAAATTAAAAACATGGGAAACACTCAAGATGTGGACTGATTCATCTGTATGTTCTGGAAAAGAATGGCTGTCCGATGTGTGGCGACATGCAAACCTCTGCCAGCTGGTGCCGAAAGTTCAGGCTGTGTTTTAGTCCCAGTCCACCCCTGCTCTGAGTACAGTATTTAACCATCCCAAAAGCATTTTCTTTGTGTTCTCATGACAGTACAAAAACATTTATACAGTTATATTTTACATTGAAATATAGCTGAAAGTACATTCATATTTGTTAGAAAAATATATATTTTTCTTAATAATTTAGCACAAAAAAATCATGAATAATTATATATTGCAATGATCAAAGCTTTAAAAATGTGGATGATATCTGCAGTCTCCACGAATTTGCTGGAGTTTTTGCCAACAATCATTAGTCCAGTTCTGAGAAAAAACTGACTTAACGAAAATGTAAATGTAAGCCTGTACACCGTCTCTCACAATTAATTAATGCAAGCATGTTTTCTTAGGTATGCGCTGCCATTTTCTTTGGTATTAAGCAATTACAGTAATAATTTAATATTTAAGTAATAAAAACACAGTAAATTGTACGGGTAATTATTTTTTACCAATTATTTTTTAAAATTCAATTATTTACTGCATCTTAGCTATTCGTTTTCTAAAAGTACTAACGACATTTTTCAAGTTTCCAGAAACATGGTTATTTACTTCCAAAACAAATAAATGTTGATCTATTATGAGCTATAATTCCTTCTGGTGTGGTATATACTGTCCTGGCTCCCTCACTTTGTAACTGAGACATAAAACACTTAAAGCTTAAAGAAGGACAAATATGATGGAAATATATCATCATAAACTTCAAACAGGACTTGATTTTATTCAGATGATGTGTAACATAATTATCGCATATTCTAATATGCATTAATGTCTTAATGTCTGTGGTTTAATACTGTTTTACATTTTGTTTGTATCCTTTGCTAGGATAGTGTAGTAGGTCTGTAGAAGGACAGTAATGAAAGAAAGCAATTATTCCGAATCATTTGCCTACAAATGAGTAAGTCTGTATTCAGGGCTGACTGATTCAGTTGATTAAAAAAACTAAGTCTGGTCATTAGTCATTATTTTTTTATGTTATCTCCATATAAGCTGTAAATGTAAAGTAACATAAGCAATATTTATCACCATTTTTCACAAATAAGTCTGTAATTACATTTGAACATAATTAAACCATTAATAAACATTTTATTAATCCCAAAACACAGAAGACGAGTATGCTTTTTGTTCATTCTGATCATTTTTACATCGTCAGTATTAACAAGGCAATACTTTATATCTATGACTTTTATTTTGAAAAGTAGAAGTCCAAAAGAGGGAGGGTTAAGCTGAAGCTTCACTCTTCCTCTAGCCTTTTCACAATCGAGTTTGTGTTTTGAAATAATAATAACTATTTAAAATAGGAATTTCCTCCAGGAGTATAATGGCACGATGGTAAAATGTTTTCTTTTTATTGTTACCTGGCTGTCATCACACAAAAATGAGAAGAATATACCTTAGTGTTAAATTTACGAGATGTTTTGACTGGCTAACTATTGTCTGTTGTTGTTTTAACTCTTCTCCTGAATTAACTACAGTAGCATAAACTGTCATCTTTCCTAGTTTTACCAGTTTTTTTACCAGTTTTACCAGTAATATCTTGTTTTCCTGCAGCCTGTAATGTTGGATGAACTTCTCTTTTCTGTTTTCCAGTTTAATTGCACGAATATTTTCTTTACAAGGTTTAACTTGCCCTTCTAGCTATTTAGCCAACTTACACGCAAGCTTCTTCAGAAGGGTGCAACAGCTGTTTAACTGGATTTAACTCTAACGCAATGATCACCAGCTCCTTCTACTGAACATCTACTTTCCTGTAAGTCTTGATTGAACATATCCATGTCCTCAGTCTGGGCTGGAGCAAAGAAGGTGCAAGTACAATAGTTTTAGGACACATCTGTCTTTCAGGGTTTGACCTGGGCCCCTTACTATCAATAATAGGCAACCTTAATACTTCAGCATACTAAGACATTTGGACAACAGCGTGTTTCCAACTCGGTAGACAGAGTTTGGGGAAGAATCTTATCTATTCCAGCATGACTGTGCCCCAGTGCAGAAAGCAAGGTCCATAAAGACATGGCTGGATGAGTTCGGTGTGGAAGAACCTGACTGGTCTACATAGAGCCCTGATTTCAACCCCATCAACACAATTGGGATAAACGGGTACAGAGATAACGAGCCAGGTCTTCTCATAAAACATGGGTGTCTACGCTCATAAATGTTCTACCGAAGGAACATGCACAAATTCCAACAGAAACTCCAAAATTTAGTGGAAAGGCTTCCAAGAAAAGTGGAAATGGTTTTAGCTGCAAAGCGGGGCCAACCCCATATTAAAGTCTTATATATGTAAATGTGATGTTATTACAGTACCTTTTAGTGTAATGGTCAGGCGTCCCAATACTTATGTCCATAGTGTATCCAGTTCATCAGTGTGGGCTGGAGCAAAGAAGGTAGCTCTTCAGAAGTAGAGTTGGCGACCGCTAGTTAACAGCATTTTAGTACTGAGTAACATGAGAATACTTTACTCTTGTATTTGAAATGCTGCAACCCATTGCATGTGTGCTTATCAGATAACCTCAGAAATATTCTCCCATTCCACCTGAATTACTTGATCCATTATTACCAGCATGAAGGTTTCTCTTTCTTTCTCTCGCCGAATAAACACAGAGGATAATCTCCTGTCATCCAGTATAGTGTTCACAGTTTTTTCTTAAGCAGAACACACTGAAATAGTTTTTCACATACATTCTAAATAATACACTAGATTTTTTTTGTGTGTCAGATGATACAGACAGTTTCATCAAACCATCAAGCCAAATGTATGGAGTGTGCATCTTTTCTCATGAACAAATTCCAGATCAGTTTCTGTCAGGCTTCTTTACCTGAGGAAATGGTTGGTTTTTGGTGAGCAGGCACTTTTTGGCAGATTAATAGTTATCTTCACTGTGCTCTAGTGTGTAATGAATTTGCTATGATCTTCGATCTGCTTTGGGTGTTCCTTGCTTTCAATATTTATAGAGTACTTAGTATTCATGAGTAGGAAAAAATTAAGGGCATTATTTTTTCATGCTGTAACAAAATAACATAAGACATCATCAGGGAATGAATACTTTTTACTGTTTCACTTTTAGGTTCATGTGTAATATGACTTTTTTGTTCAATGTATAACTCAGAATGTAATAAAATAATGGAAAGCATATTACTAGATGCAAATAATAAGTTTATATGCAGACCTGAATAATGTATGCTCTAGAAGTGTTGTCACTTAATATACATCTACATTTGACAGATTAGTTTGGAACAGTTTTTTTCATTTTCTTCATGTTGCAGATAGTTTTAGAGGGAGATGACGCAATGGATGGTGGGAGGCAGGCTCGTCTTTCACGCCCGCATCGAATCAGCGAGTCTTCAAAGGTAAGTTTTATCTAATTAAGATTGACATGGCTCCAATTATTCAGAATCTTTTTAACACAGTGAACCTCAAGTTCATTGCTTGGGGGTCCCTGCCTGCGCATTTTGCTACATTTTGCTAAATTCCAACACACCTTGATCAGGTATTCAAAATTTAAAGAATATTTTGGTAAAGAAAAGTACACAAACTGACATCGATAAGATGTGTTTCAAATCAATCATTATGGATTCATGCAATGAAACTATGAGCCTAATATATCCAACAAATTCTACAAGTCAATTTTCCCTCTAAATCCTGCTTTTACTACACACAGCTCTTCATTAAGATGACATAGATCTGTTGATACTGCTCTGTTTGACATACTGCAAGCTATTAAAGTAAACAAAGCATCACTGTTACAGTCAGATATTTCAGACAACTCCAGGGCTGGTATTCACAAAGCAGTTGTAAGGAGGACTGATCTGTGGTCAGATTCTTCCATACTCCTGAAGGCTATAGTCACAAGAACTGATTTTAGATCAGCATCCCTACTCCTGATGTGGTTTGTGAATAAAACCCTGTTGTCGTCAGTGGGTGCCCACAGTATTCAGCTGTTAAATTGTATATCTCCCATAAAATGCTGAATCAGTTCTCTGTGCCTCCTGGATTCATTTCAAAACTGGTTGAAAGAAGTTTTGGGAATGTATTTACAGAAATATTTTGGGTGACTTTGTTAACTACATTTGGCTCATATCTTCAGGGGGGGATGACTTTTTTTTTGAGGGGGTGGGGGTGAGGTCTGGATTGAGCAACATTGCTTTAACTGTATCATGAACTGTTTTGAGAAGTATGCACCACCAACTCATGTGTCTCCATGTTTTCTAATGTGTTAGGTGTATCGTTGGGCAGACCAAGCTAGCTATCTTCTGCAGGGTTTGAATGAGCAGAGAGAGTGTGGTCAGCTATGTGATGTGGTGTTAGTGGCTAATGAACAGCGAGTACCTGCGCACCGGGCCCTACTGGCAGTCTCCAGCCCTTACTTCCAGGCCATGTTCACCCTCGGCATGCGCGAGGAGCGCCAGGCTGAGGTGGAGCTGGTAGGAGCCTCCTACGTTGGTGTCAAAGCCGTCGTAGACTTCTTGTACAGTGGTGAGTTGCCCCTGGATGGGGGGAACATTGACTACGTCCTGGAGACTGCTCACCTGCTGCAGGTTTGGCGGGCAGTAGATTTCTGTTGTCAGTACCTCGAGAAGGAGGTGAGTGAGGAGAACTACCTGTACCTTCAGGAATTGGCCTTGCTCTATAGCCTGGACAGACTTGATGCCTTCATAGACCGCTTCATCTTGGAGAGGTTTGCCACACTTTCCTTCACATCTGAGTTCCTGAGGGATGTGCGTTTGTCCAAGCTGTGCTCTTACCTGGCGAGTGAGCAGGTGCACTATGACAGTGAACAGTCCCTCCTGCAGGCTGCCCTGCAGTGGCTGGGCCAGAGACCTGAGCGTCCAGCCTTCGCTCACCAGCTTCTTTCACACATACGCTTCCCCCTGATCCCCCCGGAGGAGCTCATGGAGACGGTGTTGCCAGCTGTGCGCTCCCTGCTCCCTTCAGACTCCAGCTGCGAGGCTTTATTTGAAGAGGCCCTGAGCTACCATGCGCGTGTCAGCGTCCAGGCTGTGCTGCAAACAACCCGCTCAAAGTTAAGAGGTGGGGTAGAGCGACTCCTTCTTGTCGGAGGGGAGGTGTATGAGCGTGGGGAGGAGCTTAGCACAGAGGTGTGCTGGCTTGATGAAGAAGCAGGGACATGGGAGGTGGAGACCCAGCTGCCAGCTCAGAGAAGTCACCACTGTGTCGCAGTGCTTGGAGAATTCATCTTCACTGCGGGAGGAAGCTCTTCAAGGGACAATGGAGGAGGTGCAGCGAGTAATTTACTGTACAGATATGATCCACGCAACAACACATGGATCAAGGTAAGCAGTTTTACTAGAGAAATTGAGGCTTGATTGCTGGATCAGTAAACAAAAATGACTCTGAATTAACAGGTAATAACTGAGCTAGGATCACTTATTACGCAGCAACAAGAAGTTGTTTGCGGCTTCAGGTGACTACATGGAGAAAATGTCAAAAATATTTACATGTTTAGTGTTTGTTTGATAGTTAGTTACTCTGTGTTTTTTTCACATTAAGGAGAATAAAGCTGTAAAAATTTGCTGATTATTTTAAGTAATCTGCTCATTTCTGTGTTCTAGAAAAATAGAGGAAATATGTACACTAACTAAAACCTTTAAATCATGTTGCCATATTTTGTTGCCTTTTTCTATGTCTTTTCTATTCTGTTGTTATAGAGTGCATCAATGAACCAGAGGCGGGTGGATTTCTATCTCGGCACAATGGGTGATTTCTTGATTGCGGTTGGAGGACGCAATGATAGTGGTGCACTATCAACTGTAGAGGTCTACCATCCGGTTGAAGACTACTGGGCTTATGTAGCAGGACTACCCAGGTCATCTCTCTCCTCAGTCATCATTGTTCATTTAACAGAACTTTTGCAGTAACATATTGTTCATTCTGAACTATTGTACAAGGGTCTTGTTGTTTATTTCTCTAAAGTTCTCTAAGCAGTTTTGTGTATTCTCTTTTAGATTCACCTATGGCCATGCAGGCACCACACACAAAGATGTAGTGTACATCTCAGGAGGCCATGACTATCAGATTGGGCCTTATCGTCATGACATGCTGAGTTATGACTCAAGCACCAGTGACGTGTGGGTAGAGAGGCAGGCCATGTCCTTGGCTCGAGGCTGGCATTGCATGACATCACTTCAGGACAAAATCTACGTAATCGGTGGCAGTGATGACCGTGAGGGCACTATGGAACGTTTTGATGTGCTGGAGGTGGAGGCCTTTGACCCTCAGACTGAGCAGTGGACTAGGATAGCACCACTACAGTATCCCAACAGTGAGGCAGCAGTAGCTGTATGGAATGGCAAGATCTATGTGATGGGAGGCTACACCTGGGAGCACATGGACTTCTCTGAAAACACTCAGGTGTTTGTTCCAGAGAAGGGTCAATGGGTGCTAGGACCCAACTTACCCAGGTACATTGCTGGAGCGTCTGCATGTGTGTGCACTGTCCGACCTCGAAAGTCCTGCAAAACGGAACAGAACAGGACAGGACAGAGGGGGAAAGACAAGCAGAATCCCAGTCAAGGACAGGGCAGATAAGGAGGATGCTCTGGCATTTTCTTATCTGTCCTGAGGATGTGAATCTTCAACATGCAGGCCAGGGTATGAGCTGATCTTAGATCATTATCTGTGAGCTGCTGGCTGAGGAGATGGTTTGGACTGAACTGCTGTTTTGAATGGTTGCTAAATCTGTGGGCTGCAATAATTCTATGGGATTTTGGAGGCGCCATGTCAGTTCTTTGGAAGGGTACAAGCTGTCATTCCATCTGTAGAAGTTATATGCTGTTGTGTCTGTCAAGCTGCTGGTCAATTTTTCAAAGCACAAAACTGAAGGAACATTGTCCACCGTGTGATGCTTGTTCTTGCATTTAATGTGTCCGAGTGCTGTTTCGATATGTGCATTAACATGGGCAAACATTTTCAGAGCTGCCATTTAATGATTAAACACATGGCATGTTATTTAAAAAGGTTTTATTCACTTAGAATTCTGACTGAGGTTCCATGTGTTTCAGATGATCACAGTTTATATGCAGTCACAGTTTAGCTCCAACGTTAACACAGTTAATGTACAAAGAGCTGAAATCATTCAATTTCTGATCAATGTTTCAGTTAGGTTTTTTTCCCTCCTGATTCATACAGCAGCATTGTGCCTCACTCATAACAGAGACAGTTTCTCTGCCACGTAGTACTAGCTACATTTCTCTTAAAGGGGGTAGAAGGGATGAGACTTCAACCTTGGGAAGAGAAGAACACCTTTGTTAAGTAAGGAATTGTTTTAGATCACATTGTTATAACACTGGTTTAAGTGCTGTAATTGGTAGAGGTTAAAATAGGTTGACTGGTAACAAGTATATGCTCTTACTCTTCTAACATGCAGGCCTTCCAGCCCCGATTCAGAGACCTGAGTGCCTTCATATCCTCTTCATCAAGGCAAAAGTCAAAGATCTGCACTCAGTTTCACACGATATATTACTCTAGAGAAAAATGCTCCGTATGCTATAATCTGCTTAAAGGGATATGGAAATACTCTGATACTGTGATTCTTTTACACACTTTAACTGCATTATAATATGCTCATGTAAAGCAGATCTTTTCTGTATTGTCACTTTTCCAATCATAAATAATAAGGAAGAATATGCTGATCATATTTTAAAAGCTAAGAAAGCATAGAGGGGAATGGATTACCTTAGTGTTCTCCAGAATATGGTTGGGTTTGACACTCTTTGGAATCACTGCAATGTTCTGTTCAGTGTGATATCTTAACAAAACCTGCAAATACACCCAGAAGTACATTGGAGGTAAAGTACATTGTAGCAACATTATCAGAAACATGAATAAATACACACAGAAGCATGTCTGTCCCTTTTGCACGAGAGAGGACAAATTACCTGTGCAGGAGTCCGTCCGTGTTTTGCAGCGATCTCCCCAACCACAGGGTCCTCCAAAAGCTTTTCAGGATCTTTGTCTCCTCTATGCCTGCAGAATATTCAATAGGAAATGTTCAACCCATTCAGTACATGACTGATTATCAGACAGGCATTGTAACACACTCTCCATTCATTGTAACCCTAAAGAAACTCCCCATAATGGACCTTTTTAAAGTTTGACAGGTTAAATTGGCCTAGAAGTATCTAGAAAGTGTTTTAAAGTGACAATAAAGATCTGAAGTACAAACTCACAGCTCTGGGGGTCTGTGTGGTGAGCCAAAAGGACTGTAAGCAGTCAGAGCAATGTTCTTCAACTTACAATATTCAATCAGTTCAGACTGCACCAGGTATGGATGAAGCTCTACCTGCAGATGGACATGTGTTTATTTATTAAGGACTTTGTTTAATTGTTCATGCGAACATTTTTTACACTATTGTTTCTACAATATATGTTGACAAATGGTTCCTACATCAGTAAAAGTGATGCATTACTCCACCTTAGTGTCAGTACCTGATTGACAGCTGGAGGGACTTTAGCCACAGACAGCAGCCTCTCAAGCTGCAAGATTGAGAAGTTGGAAACGCCGATACTCTTCACTTTTCCAGATGCCTTCAGAGCTTCCATCCCCTGACAGGGGACGGGAACAGAACTTAACATAACAATCAAGAACCCTTTTGGCAGGTAATGGGTTTTACAGGTCACAGAGTTCTCGCCTTACCCTCCACACATCCACATAATCGATGTCTGATGTGAGAATTTTTCCATCCTTAGATGGAAAGAGATCATCGCCAACTTTCTGTGGTAAATAAACATGATTACAAGCCATCAGGGTAATATTTGCGATTAATAATAATTACGTGACACTATACATGCAGAAAGAAGAGCCTTCAGAACACAATCCTCAGTTTGGGGGCCCTCAAGCTGTGCATGTGTGTCTTATTATGTAATTTCTGTATTAGCAGTGCAACAGTTACTACTTTTAATCATCATAATAATGCATTTTATTTATTAGTGCCTTTTAAGGTACTCAAAAACACTCTACAATACAAAGTAAGATACACAAGAGTGTGACAAAACAAAATAATTCAAAAATAGCATAAAGCATTTAGCCTCTCAGTCAGTTGTAATAAGCAAGTTTAAGGGAGTGTTTTAAGGTGGTATTTGAAGATCAGGTAAGAGTCCCAAAGGCAAGGGGCAACAAGACGGAAGGCTCTGAACCCCATGGCAGTCAAACAGGCAGAAGGTATAGTGAGACTGACGGAAAATGATGATATATGAGTATAAGAAATTGTGCAAATGTGAAGTAGATGAGAAAAATCTGCAAGGTTGTGAAGTATATTCTTGCATAGTCAATATGGTAATGAACTGGGAGTCAGTGAAGTTCTTGTTTTACTGGACAAGTTATTTCTAGTAAGAAGTTTCTTATTATATGGGCAGCTTAATTACATATTCCTGTAAAAAAAAGATTTTAACTTTACAAAACTTATTCCGAAAATGTTTATGATTGCATTTTATTATTAAATTCATTCTGGTGTTTAGTAGCCCACTGCTACAGTTTCCCTGCAAAGGTCATGGCAGGATATTATTTTTGAATATTATATTTTCGAGGCCTCTGATGGACTGGTGGCCAGTCCAGATTGGTTCATTGACATTTGCGGTGCTTCCTGCTCCCCAGTCCTAAGATTTTGGAAAATAAGTCAGTGAACATACACTATGTGGACAAAAGCATTGGGACCATACCACTTTATTTCACATTTTATTAATGGTTCAGCACACCAAGGCGTGTTTCCAACTTGGTGGACACTGTTTAGTGAGAAGACTTTTATTTTGACATATTGACTGTGCGTCTCTGAAGTCTTTGTAAATCACCTGTCTTGTATTTCAGTTTTAAGTGATTGTGAGCTCTGATTGGTTCTTGTGTGTCTGTTTTGTATTTAATTTTCTTAGATTCTTGAGTTCATTGTCTTAGCAACCATCACGATACCATATGTATCCAGCACTGCCTTTAACCTTTCGTGTCTTCAGTGTTACATTTGAGTTCGGCCCGCGTGACATGTTTGTGTTATAGTTTTGTACTGTCTTGCGTCTGTGTCCACATTAAAGTTACCATCAATGAACCTGCACTCTGCGCCTCACCTCACTCCCGAGTACCTCCCGATGTGACAGACACACTTCGGGAAATAACCTTTTCTATTCTGGCATGACTGCCCCAGTGTAGAAAGCACCTGCATTGCACTTAGAAGGCCCACTGGGAAAATGTCCTTGCGAAACCCGTCCTACCGAACATGATAAGATATTTTTATGCAAGTAAACTACACACGTCTGCTGAGAATGAAAACACACTTTGGTTTGAGTACAAATGTAATGCAATTGTTACAACTATCTGCATGACCGTACAAAGGCTAGGTGACATTGTATCAGCCTCTGAGCCTCCACTCATGTGCAACTGTCACAAATGTGAGCTAGATAAGTAACAGTTGGCTAAATAGCTGGCAAGCTGTTCACAAATATTAACTACATTTTAGTACCATGGCACATTTACCAGAGTAATTGTGGATGGACATTATCATGTGTATTCTTAGGTCTTTTAATTCTTGGGTCTTTTCACTTTTAGTTTCTACAATACACGATGATTTTCAAATAAAGAAATTATTTATAAATTAATTTATTAGTATACACTAAGTTTTTAATTTAAATGATATTTTCTTGCAAGTAGCCATCACTTGAAAACAATATGTTGCTTCTATTTTCAATCTAAAAATCCTAGTGTTCATTTGTTACAAAGGTGAACATAAGTGAGAAAGTTTAACTAACATTTCCCAAGCTCCAGTTTCATTCAAAGCAATTGTGACAGTACACAGCTAATTGTTAGGTCCAGCATGTATTGAAGGAGCAGGTAAAATAAGTTTCAGTGATGGTAACCTTCAACTAATTTAATCATTTTCTGAGACTTTTAGCTTAGAAAAGATACAATTAGCAGTTAGTATATTGTAAGTGGATAATGTTAACTAAGAATGAAGCTATCAGCTTGAAGGACTGTATAATTTAAAGTGCACAAGACTTCACATGTTGCACATCTTCAAATACCTAATTAACTTCTGCAGATTGCTTGCTCATAAAAAGATGTTCTATCATTTATATTCACACCGAATGTACAAAAGGTTCTGTAATTGACAATAATCTAAATTTAGTGGTGCTGTGTCACCTTTAGTCCCACAGGGAAGTGCACCAGGTACAAGTCCAGGTAATCCAGCTGCAGGTCATTGAGAGATTTTTCCAGACACACAGGGATGTCCTCAGGGGCATGAAAAGTACACCACAGCTGCACAGAAGAATGTAGATGTGCTTCAACAATTCTTAAATAACCTTAACCAGATTAAGGCTGATTAAGGGGTAAACTGCTGATTTTTTCTCTTAATGTAAAAAAAATGTGCCCCTTAAAGAATGGAACCTTCTGAATTAAAGTTTAGGATTAAAGGGTTTCACACTCATACCTTAAATCCACTTTTAAGGTAAAATCAAGGGATCAGTTTACAAATTAATGGCCACTTAATTCAAAAGTGTTTGGCATACTTTCAGGGGTACATTAAAGAAGAGTTCATCATCGCAGCTAACCATTTGTTTACTCCTTCAATTGCTGATGCTGCATTTCATGTATGGCATAAAAAAGGTCTAAAATATTTTGCAGACCTATATTCTGAAAATTAATTCTCTAGTTTTTTGCAGTTGAGTACAAACTTTGGAATAGCATCCACACAATTCTTTAGGTTTCTACAGGTCAGGCATTTGGTAGAGTATGACATCACAATTCCCTAAGAAACCCCCAGAAAATGCTCTGGATGCATTCCTCTCAGTTAATCCCAAAGCGAGAGGTGTGATATCTACCCTCTATAATCGAATTCCCAAACTGCATTGTCCGTTGCTGGCAGTTATCAAAACTGTTTGGGAACAGGACTTTAATTCCACCTTCACTGCTGATGTGTGGGACAATTTAGATCAGGTGCTATCCACAATGTGTGCTAGCACGCATATACCCAAAAGTAGACCCAACTTGTGACAGATGTAGGAGTGCACCTGCTTCATTATTTCACATGTACTGGTCTTGTCCTTCCTTGTCCAGCTTCTGGAAGGCTGTCTTTCATAACATTTTGGAAGTTTTGCACTGCCAAATTGAGCCAAACCTCCTCTCTACCATTTTTGACATTGCCCCTGACCTGGATTTACCACATGTCAAACTTAAAATGTTAGCTTTTTTTTACTTGCTAGAAGAGCTGTATTACTTAAGTGGAAAGACCCTGTTCCCCCTTCTCATGCACATTGGTTGAGGGATGTGATGTTGTCTATGGATCTAGTTTCTTAAAGTTTGGCGCCCCTTTTTAATCATTTTTTGAGAAACCTACCACCATTGTTTTAGAATAGCCCTGCCATCCACCCCATTCTATTTTTGATTTACAGTGTTTTATACAATCATAGCTTCTTTTTGTTTGTTTGTATTGTTTTGTTTTGTTTTTTGTTTTGTTTTTTTGGGGGGGGGTCGTTTTGTCTTTTTGTTTCTTTTGTTTAGTTTTTTTGTTTGTTTGTTTGTTTGTTTTTTGGTGACATATTCAAACTTTTTACTTATTTTATTTGTCTGTCTGTGCCTTGGCTGTCTAGGGTTTTATTTTGGGGTATAAAACCTTTAGAAAAATGTACTTGTAATGTACTTACTGTTTTAATCTTTCAAATCAATAAAAAGACATTGGGAAAAAAAAAGAACAGTTAATCACATATGTATTGCGTTTCATAATTTATGCGAGCATCTGACTTTATATACCCTGTCCTCAGAGTTATTGTATGTTAGACTGACTCACCTTGCTTACAACAAACATGTCCTGGCGTCGAATAATGCCTTGCTGCATCTTGGAGTGGAGGGCTCTGCCCAGATCCACTTCATTCTGATAGCTGTAGGCCGTGTCCAAGTGACGGTAACCGGCCGCTATTGCTGTCTCAACGGCACCTTGACACTGTTCTGCTCGTATAGTCTGGTGACAAATGAAACAAAGCTTTTGGTTATATTGTGTGCAACGAAAGAGACAGGGACAGAGCACTGTCACCCCACTCCAGTTCACTTGTCGGAGCCAGTTCACTTACATACATTTTCATTGAAAACTCCTGTCATTGCATAGTTTGAAGCTTATCCAGAGTTTTATGACTTTACCTCAGGTTCCAAAAGAGCTTTTTAAAACTGCTACTAGAATTAGCTGACCCAGATAAACCAAAATATAAATATGACACTGACAATAATAAAAAAAGTATATAAAATAAGCATAATTTTAAGTATGTAATATTTAAACTCTGCAAAGTTTCAGCACATTTTTGCTCAATTTTTGCAGCTCTGTCAGAACTAGAATATCTGGACGAGATTTTTTAAATAAGTGATAGAATATTTGCAAGAAAATTAATATAAAGATCTGAATCTCTTCTTTTTGCCTCAGCTGGAGTTGAAACTGTAAAATCATAAAGGCAAAAACGACAAATTAAAAATTGTTTAAAAAAGGTTAAAAGTTATAAAAATAAAACATTAAATATTTCCAAACTCATTCCTTGCTCACTTCATTCAGGTCCAAGGTGCCTGTACAATGATGCGTACTGTCTTTCAAGTTAATATTTATGTAGAATATTATTCCAGGTAATTTGCTTAAAGGTTTTGTTATAAGGTCCAAGGATTTGTGGGGACAGATTTTCATAAGCAGGAAGGTTTGGGGATTTGGGCGAGAGTAGAGCTATCGAATGAAATAGCCATTTAACTATGGAACAGTAGAGATTCAGGATAAAAAAATGCTTGCCCGGCATTACAACAGTGTAATCCTACCTTTGGATTCCATGTGCCCAGCCCCAGCAGTGGCATGAAGTTACCATCATTAAGTTCTATCTTCCTAGGCTGCTGAATGCTTTCATCCATGGATGAAGGGTTTTGACAACGTCAAACAAATGTCAGAAAACTGGACCAGCTGGAACTTCCGGTCTTTTCCTTCCTCGAGTTGTTTTATTTTCCTCTTTCACACTCACCTCTACTTCACTGCAAACTTCCTCTCTGCTGCTTTTTCTCTCCTTCTCTATCTTAACAGTTAATCATTTAACTTTAAGCAGAGGGTGTAAGCACATGCGTGCGTGTGTGTGCGTGTGTGTGTGTGTGTGGATTCTTTACTGCTGTTGTGGATGTATACACAATCGAGGAAAGTGACCTTAACACCTTAGCCCATGTGACCCTGCCATGTCCTCAAGAACAATGGGAAAATGAGAGAGTCTCTCTCTCTCTCTTCCTATATTTCCCTTTCTCTCTCTCTTTCTTAGAGAATATTAATAAATTTACATTTTATGTATCTGCTGCAAGAGCTTGGTGCTTCCCATGTTCAGAGTCCAGAAGTGCATTTTGTCTGCGTGTAATTCATAGACAGATCAGTAGGGAGAAGCAGAGGGCTTGGAAATCTGTAAACCACCAACTCTGTCAAGACATAGTCGCATTTCAACATTTTAAAGCCATAAAAATGAAGGCAATAAAATGGCTTTTAAGTATATTTGCAATGATTTGATTTTAGTATTTTATAAATTGGAAACCCTTCGTTACATTAACTCTAGATGACAGGCTGTCTGTGATTTAGTCACTGGAAAGGATATCGGTCCAAAGGTCATGCTCATTCAGCTGCAGGGCAGTGCTCCAAACTTGGGCTAAAAGTCTTACATAACGCTTTGTCAGCAAGTAGCTTCAGAGTTGGGAGGCCTTAGATAGCCTGGTAATGGTTGAACATTACCTGTCACATCTAAAAAAAGATTGTGAGATTATTTTTCTGTATTTCACCCAATCACAAAGTGAAGCAGCGGGCTGCCAGCGATGAGTGGGCTAGGGAGCAGTGGGTGGGAACAGCATCGTGCTCAAGGGTATCTCAGTGATGCCGCAAGCAGTCCTGGGATTCAAACCCATGACCTTCTGAATGCTAGGGCAACTCCCTAACCACTAGGGCACCAGCTGCCCCAGAGATATTAGAGTCTGTGTTTTGCAAAAGTAAATATCTAATAATAATAATATGACAGACGCGACAAAATCATGCAGATACTTTGTTGATCATTTCAGTAAAACATCTTGCTGCATGAAACGAACCCATTCTGATAGACCATACTACATATGATTCCTGAATACAATTCTAATCACTCTGAAATGTGGCACATCATACATTTTATTGGATTTTTCAGATACATAGCTGTGTTCATATTAGGTTTGCCAAGTATTTGTAGTACCTGGTAAATTTATGTTTCATTTTCAAAGTGCAAGTACATATCATCCCCTACATACTTTAATGTACAATTGGTGATTGCTTGATAAGTGTAACATTTCAGAAAAAAAAAATATGACCTATGCTGTAATAAATATCTTATAATTTTCTGTTTACTTTTCCAATTAATTCAACTCAGCAAATTAGTTGAAACTGTGCATAAACATTTGCTGAAAACTGTCATATTATGTTTTTTCCATGGTGAAGGAAAAAGGTGTTTTCAATCAACTTGTGACTTTTGTATATACAACTGTATGCAAAAATCTGCATGAGACACATAAAAACCTGAGACAAAAAAATATTACTGAACATTTTTCTTAGATTTTATTTAAATATCAGTAACATAATAAGGAGAAATAAGTACAATAAATTTAAAGGAAAGTACCTGACTCTATAAAAGCATGCAAACAAGTGTAGTACACTAACGTAATTTCAAACACACTGCTACAGTGAGGTGTTCAAAGAGAAGCACTAATACTCAAAACATAATGGACACATACTGTGAGATCTGGAGATAACAGACAATATTGTTTAAAATTTGAAATCCAACAGGGGCACTTGTAACTGCTGATGGGCTTGTGACACCATGGCCCATGTGGGATGGATCTGAAGGAGGTGTATCAGGATGGATTTGAAGCAGGTGCATGTCATACAGAAGTGGGATTACAATTAGTTTGCAATGATAACAACAAGATTTATACAACAGTTTTACTGGTCCATATAAAAATATAAATAGAAAGTTTACATATTGGGTTTTCATCGAAAAGCTACCAATATCTATTCAGACTTCCTCAAGGCCACGCCTCTTTCTCATGCATAACATTATGTACCACTACAGTCTCTTTTTTCTTTGGTTTTGTGTTGCTTTCTTGCTCTGCCAAGCCCTTCATTGGTCCAGGTCATTGCTGTCTTGGCTGAGAGGTCTATAGTGGCGTGCACAGAATTCCCTGATCCTTCCACACGCTTCCACCATCATTTCTTCTGGAACTGTTACCACGATCCGGAAGAAGTTTGGATATTCAAATGCCTGGGGGATGAAAATAGGATGGATGTCTTGCTATGCAAAATGAACAGGTACTGCAGCTAGATATAGATTATGAATGTAAAACTGAAGAAAGAATAGGATTAAATACCGTGGCAGGCAAACAGAACACAGACTGCTCAGTGACTAGCCGCTCAGTGAAGTCCACATCGTTCTGGAACTCTGGGAAATGCTCCAATTCGATCCCAACCTAAATTGAACATAGAGACACATCATCTTCCCTATTTGGATGACTGTTTGTCTATGTGGGCCAACATTGCATCAGTAAAGCTTAAAAATTAACTATGAATGTAGATTGCAATCAACTACACAGTCCTCACAGCAGATTAACTCTTAGTAGCATTCAATTTATCCTAGCTTCTACTGATATAAGGAAAGGGAGCTCACCATGAGGTACATGGCTCCAGATGGCATCACTGGATTTAGCCCAGGAACAGTGGAAAGCTCTGAGAAACACATCTCTGAGTTGGACTGGGGGAGAGGATGAGAAAGAGTGTTAGAATGAGAAGTTCACTCTTCAGTACAACTACCACAGTCCATCCAAACCCATTCTTCTCACCTTTAGAAAGTTGATTGTGCTCTGATAGAACTCTGGAGGGGTGTTATTTAGGATGGTCTCCAGCGCTCCCTGAACAACAGTGCATGCACCCAAAATGCGCTGGCTGAGCTTCACCAGACCTTCTCGAATCTAAGGAGGACATTAAGAAGCGATGTTACATGGCTGTAAACATATGTTTCATAAAAGGTCCTAGCAAGGTACTGATCAGAGCACCTCATGTCCAAAGATGTCATTGCGATCGTGGATGAGGATCCAGCCCATTCTCCATCCAGGAACGAGCCAGCGCTTGGCCAGACCACCACAGGACAGAATGGGCACATCACTGCTGAGGGGGGCCAGGGAATGGAATTCACAACTGGGAAACACCTAAACAATTAAAAGAGCACATTAATGACATATTCATCTCAATATTTTAGAGCAGTATCCTAGTATCATAAGGAATTGTTGATATTACATAAATAGGCAATGCAATGTTTTCTACTAGCATTACAAAGGAAATTAGGAAAGTCACATGGTCTTTGATTTTCAGGGGTTATATAACATTGCGGTCTTTTTTTCCCCCAGTGTGCGTTTTTCCTTTCTTACAAGAAATGGCAAGAGGGGGAAGAAAAGTTTAGTGAAGGGTTGGAGGAGAAATTCTGTGGCCTGGCTTTTATTAAGTTTGGGGGCTTGATGTTGGGTAGACGGATCCGCCCCACCTCCCATTGGCTGAAACAAAGCAACTAGTTTTGGCAAGCATCCCTCTCATGCCGCATATGTTCTCCATGTGGTCCAACCAACTAGAGGGCCTTCAGTGTGCATTCAGGCATCCCCCTCCATGTCAAAACCAGCACTCATGGATGTGCTATTCAGCAATACTGAGCTAGTAAATACAGGGAGCCCTCCCTCCCCTTTCTGTCTCCCTTCTCTCATGATTCATACGCCTGATAATGGCAAACACATGCAGTAAAAAGTGCATAGTCATTGTGGTGTTTTGCTACAGGCCTTTCTGGAATGCACACTTTTCACATATTACAGATTTAAACATATTCAGGCAAACACAATTAAAATGTAAATCAAAGAATAAAAGAAAAAATAAGAAAAATGAACAATTTTGGCCAGTTTAATTTAACGCAGGTGCAAAATTGGTTGGATGTTTCCATAAAGAAAATTCAAATGCACTGCAACTGAGTGTCAAGTGAGATTCTCATGTCTGAGTTTTGTAGTGTGTACTTTAAAGGTCTAAATTAATTTAATATCGTATTTAATAGCTGCAGGATCTACAGTATTCATCTTACTTTATTTATATGTGCACTCTTGCATATATTCCTGCACTCTACTAACATATACTTGAATATCTGCAGTGCAGAAATTTGCTAATGTCTTTTTTATAATATGTCTCAATAGTTGCTGCTCATCTTTTGCACAGTTACATTTTTTGCACATCATTTGCACTGTCAAAACACATACAGAACATTTGTACCTGAGACATTCTTGTGTTTTTGTTTGTCTTGTGATTCTTGTTCTGAGTTCCTGTCTTGTTTTAGCATTAGATATGTATCCTTTCGTTATGTTAGGTAGTGTTAGTAGTTGTGATTTAGGTTGTGCATTGCTAGTGAACAGTGAGAAAGGTACTTTTAATTCTTCTGTATGTCTTGTATACTAGGAGAAATTGACAATAAATCTGACTTTGAATTTGGCTTGATTTTCAATATGTAAATAATAATAATTATTATTTTTTTATTAATGTAATTGAGTGAACAAACAAGGATTTCATTCATTTCTATAAGTCTATAAGTATAAATCTTACAAAATAATATATAAGTATAGTTAGAAGGTACATGCAGAAGTCTGAATGCACAATGAAAAGTGCACAGTCACTGTTACGTTTCCTAGAGGTTTTACAGGCCCATTAAATGGACTCCTGTTGAGCCTGTTAACCAGACACCTGGTCTAGACTGTACTGAATAATATGGTCCTGTCCACATTACACTGGGTATCCTCCTTTTCTTTTGATCTGCAAGACACATGTTGTATTTAAGGTCTTTACTTCCTTTAACTCATAACCATAACACAATTAAATATCTATTTGATTTCAGGCTACAGTATAATTTAGTCTGATTTTTCTTTTCCAGATTCCCCTGAAAAAAATTTAACTTTCTATTAGTTCTCCTGTGCTCCTTGAATTAGACAGCCCTAAGCCCAGAGTAAAGAACATATCTCATTCTCAGGCTGTCATTTAGTCTGAAACACAAGTGTACCAACTCATTTCTTGATTTCAGCTCTATCAGAGAGCAGACCCAGTGAACCTGTGCTCATCCTTCACTCGTCCTTGATGACCTGTAGCTTTGCATGGCACCGTGTTGCCAACCTTCCATTCAAAAAACACACAGCTCTAATCCCTCCTGTGCTGATGTGGTCTCCAGCGCTGAGCTGAGCCAGGGAAAAGCACTCAGCCCTCTTCCCTCTCTAATGTTCATCAAAAAGAATGTGCCCTGCTGGTATTACACAAGGCTTGTAACGCCAGCACACTTTTCCAATGAAAGCGAGCACCATCCTAGACTTAGCTCCCCAAGTCTGACACTCTTTTATTGCGGCTGTCTATAACTCAAAGAGCCAACTCAGTCTAAAATGAGTTTTTAAGGATCTGAGGTATGAGTGATTTTGCATGGTGTTGATGAATCTTTGTTTTCTAACTCACCATGTCTCCATAGATTTCATCTGCAAGGATGGGGATGCAGTGTTTTGATGCAACTGGAACAGAAGAAACAAATGAGTTTTGCAAACATGCATGAACAGTCCACCACAATAAGAAAAAAGATTTACTAGTACAAATAAACAATCACTCTGACTCTGACATAATAAGACGTGCACATACTTCCAAGAATATTTTGCAGGTGCCCTTTGTTAAACACAGAGCCGCAGGGGTTGGATGGGTTGTTGACAATCAAGCATGTCGTTCGGTCATCGATCAGACTTTCCAAATGTTGCAGATCGACCTCCCAGGATTTCTCTGGCTAAAAGCACATTTGAAGGAGAAGGAGTAAATGCTTTGCCTGAGAAATTAAATTTAATATCAACAAAAGCTTTTGCCTAGTATGACTGAATTTGTGCCTGTATGCATGCATGTGTTAGACTGTAGACCCTTTCATTTGTAGCAAAGATGATTTAACATGCACATGTAGTCGTGTATCTGAGGCAGCTCTGAACACCTCCAATAAAGATGATGGCCACCTTTCAGGATTCACTCTGACTCCAGACCAAATAATACTGACCCACAGGTTTCTAGAATTTTACAGCCCATTACCCATATGTGTACCATGGTCAAATCCCTGACATTTTAGGCCGAATTTACATTTTCATCATTGTTTTGTGACTAAGTGAGCATAGCTGGGCCCAGACCATAAGTAACTGCTTTTGGTTTTGGGCAGAAGCTCGACTCCACAGTTGTTTCTATGGTTTGTTTAAAGACATTGTCCCTCTGCAGAGATGAGATTTGATCTGTTGGATTGGAAAACGTGGATTGGGGTGAGATACACTGGCGGCAATAAATGCCCTGACATCACCTGTCAGAAACTAGGTTTCGTGCTGTTGTTGGAAATTATTTCTTCTGGATCATAAGTGAATACCATCCTTCATATTTTACTCAATTCATCATGTTATTGTTCATCTCATCAGTCAATAAGACTTTGTATGAGAACTGTTTTTATTGTACATCAGCAAAATGCTCTTGATTTATATCTTGGATTAGACCTTGTTAGGTCATACTGGTGGACAGTGTTGTGCAAGAAAACCTTTAATGAACACCAGTCGTTGAACATGTTCTCATTATTCTTGAACGCTGGTCTTAACGAATCAATTTACAAATTATGAACGTGAATGTGAGTGACATTCACTCTCACGAGACTGAATGCAGCTCATGTTTTACATTTGCTGATTACAGGCTAGCATGTCTGGTGCTTTGTGTTCAGATTCTTCTGCAGAAGGCAGATTGGTTAAACATTTGAGTCTATTTTTTTAAGAAATCTGTGTAGATTTAAATGGGAAAAAAATATTTTGTTTACTCTTAGTTCTGTTCTTTTCTGAGCACTTTAAATGATATTAACTGAATGTAGCATTTTAGGCAGAACCGGTTTGTTGTAATATTGTCTGAATAAAATTTCCATATTTTTCACTTTCAGCAAAATATGATGCCCTGCTTAAGTGGTAAGATCAGTTCTCAAACTCAAAATTGGCTTGTAACGTAACTTAAGTCTGCGATTGTTCAGCGGTATTACAGATTGAAGGAGAAGATTGAATGAAATTCAGACAGAAGGATGTTTAATTGAAAATGTAAAAAAACCAAAACAACTAATGAACTAATGAACAAACGTGAGTGACTTCATTTTTTGACCTGTGAATTTGGGTTCACAATGTAAAAATACAAACAAAAAAAAAACATGTGAACATGAGCTAGTTCAAATTTATTTGAATGAACTAAATTTTTACATTTTTCAGTGTGAACTGGCACAACACTGCTGGTTGATTATTTCATTTATTTTGTGCTATGACATATCTGTGCCTTCTTCCTGAATATTATTCATGATAAAAAAATGTAATTATTATAATGATTAATTGGTCATCTACTACAGTGGTATTACGTGGTCTGCTGGGGTGTGTTCTATTATCTGTTATCTGTTTCAAACCACAAATTGGACACACTTAGGCATTATACCCTCTGCATAATGAAATCACTGAAATTTCTTAGAGTGGTCTGATGTCTGAACAGTTCATGCCTTTTGTAAATTGCTCCATATGTTTCCCTAAAATGGGTGGAAATGTATAAAAAAAGGCTGTGATTTCTCTGCCATTCCCTGCCCTCCTGCCCTGTAACCTCGTAACCGTAGCCAATGTCCCAGAGTATACAGCTGAAAATGAATGTCATCTGCCCGTTACTTATTGATTATACCGTATGAGTGCGTGCATCTGTGCACAGTTAGGATTTGAGAAAAATAGCGAAGGGTCATTAACCTTGATTAGACATAAACAGATGTGACCGACATTTACTAGAGATTTTCACTTGTTCTATATTCAGTGCCACCTTACACAGTTTAACTCTTAGAGATTTGTCTCTATCAGCTGCAGTTACTCACCAGCAGATTGTAAAGTTTGACCTGGATGCCCATAGACACTGCCAGAGTTTTGTAGAGAGAGAATCCAGGGCAAGGAACCAGGATGTTGTCTCCTGGGTTACACAAGACACTGATTGCCAGCTCTATGGCTTGGCTACAGCCACTGGCCAAGATCACATCCTGGAGATGTTAACAAATAGAAAAATCAGGATTGATTTTAAATTCAAAGACAAATAGAATCATGCAACACATTTAAATTGAGAAATTGACCCAAATGGCACACCTTGGCCTCCAGTGGAGCTCCTGGGTGGCTGTAGAAGTTCGCCACAGCCTCTCTGCTCGTCATGTAACCTTCATGTAATGGTAATGTTTTACAATGTTAAATATCCTTTTGTATAGCTAATAACAGCTTTATAGCTTTAACAATTTGCTTTATAACTAATCACCAATTTCATTAGTCTGCAGATTTTGTGGCGCCATGCCTATAAACATGGAGTCGAGGCTATTCATAAACTATGTAAAAGAACATGTAGTTTACTGTAATAGCTTAAAAACAATCAACAATATCCAGAAGATACTGACATTTTGAAAACCAAATTAATAAAAGTCTGATCTATGCCACCATTCTCCATTTCTTTAAGCAGGTTGTTGTTTTTCTCACCTACTGACGGGGCATAGCCATTGTATTTATGGGAATCTATAGCGTCCTTCATTGCCTGGAGCACACTTTCATCTGTAGGCAAGTTTCCAAATACAGTTGGGTCACCTGAGGAAAATAAAGGAAAGAAAAAATTCCATCACATATTGTGGCTGACACATGACTGCAAGGAAACTTCACAATATGGCATCCAAAAAGAAAAATTGTTTACAATATAATGGGGTGTTGGGGTATAAAAAGATTAATGTACAATAATCTTTATACATACTACCATTTCTATTTAGCAAAATCTCACATAAAAAATAATAATTGTGTTTTGCAGTGAGAGTACCAATGGACAGGGCGATCATGGGCTTCTCAGGGTTAGGTGTAAGCTTCATGCCGTCCACAATCGCTCGGATGGGGTTCAGTGTGTTCTTGGATATCTCTGAAGCCCTGACGTTCCAGCGCTGCCTGCGCGCCTTTAGCTTAGCCGCACTCACCGGTGCACGCAGGGTCACATGGTGGACGCCGTTCCCTTTAAAACCGTCGTTGCCATTCACATTTATGCAGTTTCCAATGATGCCATTCTTGCTCACACCATTTCTGTCGACGCCATTTCTGTCTACACCATTTCTGTCAATGCCATTTTTATTGAGACCGTTTTTATCGATACCATTTCCATTCACCACCTCTCTGTGGACCCCATTGTGGGTGACTCTGTTGCCCTTCATTCTCACCACGTAGGACATTTTCTTTATGTTACAGCAACTGAAAAAATACAAAGGCATGATTTAGAAAGTTGCACATATGAAATAAAAATAAATGTGCATTCATTAAATAACACTCACTGATCAACCATAACACTAAATTCACATGTCTAATATTGTGTAGGTCCTGACAAAATTGCTGACTCACCCAGGCATTGACTCTACAAGACCTCTGAAGGTCTGCTGTTGTATCTGGACATTAGCAAAAGATCCAGATATAAATTAGACTTGTTCATTAACCATAGCCAACAGATGCTCAATCTGATTGAGATCCGGGGAATTAAGGAAACCCTTGCCATGAAGGGTTCGACTTGGTCTGCAACAATGCTTAGGTGGGTGATATGCGTTGAAGTAACACCCACATGATGCCAAGTGTTCCCAGCAGAACACTGCCCACACTGTTTCATGCCAGCTTGCCTCTATCTTCTAGTGAATCCTGATGCCATCATTTCCACATGTAAGTGACACTCACTTACTTAGCCATCCACATGAGGTGTAAGAAAATCATTTGTTCGATCTGACCACTTTCTTACAGTGCTTCAGTGTTCCGTGGTCAGATTAGAAACTTTAATCTTCATGTTTGCAAATTTTTCTCGCTTCCAAGACAATTTCAAGAATGGCCTGTTCACTTGCTTTCTAATTTATCTCACCCCCTGACAGGAACCCCCTCTTTGTCACCTGTCAGTGATTGAAATGTTGTTGCTGATCAGTGTGAGCAAGTGCAGGTTAAAAAAAAAAGCTGTTCTTATGGGCATGATTCTGTAGTCTAGAAATGAAGACCAAATTCATCCCTCATTGTAGCAGAATGATTCAGCTCTAAAGGGTCACAATAATACATCGATACAATTAGGGAGGTATAAATCTATTTCTAAAGCACTTCTCCATTTCCAAACCCTTCTCTTTATAGTACTTAATTATAAAGGCTGCACACTGTACAACACTAAATCTGTGCGAATTAATAAAAAAGATATATATTTAATGTAGAAAACATAAAAAATGTCATTTTAAATTAACACCACTGCTAGTCATGAAACACATCTGCAATAAAAACAAAAGATGAAGGCATTACTGTAAAACAATGAACTTTCATAACAACAGTCCAAAAGTATTGTGATCTTCCCCAGATATCTATGCAAAAGTCCACCTGCTGCATCAGTAAATAAACAAAAAATCTCAAAAATTAACAGAATTTCCAAATATATCCGTACCTAAGAAAAGTCAGTGTGAATGTTTTTCAATAAGGTTAGATAAATACCTTCACAAGTGGCACAAAAGGAAGTTCACCTTGCAGTGGCGATTACGGGATTCAGACGCAGAGCAGTGTGAGAGAGGGAGTAGGATCCCCGTGCTTTTATGTAGAGACCCCTAGGAATGGGTGTAGAGCCAAGCCCCTTTCCCCATTGGAGGAGACTGAGGGCTGACCCAAACAGCCCACTTACATCACAGACAAAACGTCAAACCCACGTTTTTAAGATGAAGCCCATCAATTAAACTAAACTCTTTCCAGGTTTGGTGGCTTGTCTGAACCTTTCATGAATCACTACTTTTCTCTGGCATTTTGAAAGCCAACAGCTCCAGTCTGCTCTCCCACTACCTAGACAGCATCATTTGACGGGAAGTCAAACTCTGTTCCATACACTAAGCCCAGTCTGTTCATGTAATGTAATTGTTTATTTGATCTACTTCGATTCATCAACTTTAACCCCCAAGCCAAAAGACACATTTTATTGATTTTCAATGTCTGCAACCTCATATTCAACATACTGTGCATTTGAGTCAGACTAAGAATACTGCAAAAATAGAAACTTGTTCCTTGGTAGTGTTTAAAAATCCCCCCCCCAAAAAAGCTGTGTTATCTTAATGTACTGACTCTGTGGTGACTACACATTTGCAAAATCACAATTAGTATCTATTTCTTTATATTTTATATAAATAAATACATAAAAGGTGTATTAAGAGAGAGTAAAACAATATTTTCAAATTAACAGCAGAGTTTTTTCCAGGTCTTTTCATGTCAAAATTAAGTACCCAATGTGGCCAGAGAAATAAATAATTATATAACTGTTTGGTTCCTCATACCTTGCGAAGCTGAGTGGTGTCTAGTTTAAAACACTGAGCAAAACATCTGTCCTGCATTAGCAAGACTTACAGCAAACAACATTTGGCAATGCTCTAAAGTGCCAAAGGTACATGACGGATATGAAAAGTACAGTGCTTTCAGGAACATGTACTAAAGATGTTTGGGTTAGAATCTCCTATGAAGGCCAAATTAGTAAAAAGCTCTCTTAAAAGACTCCTGAAACGGTAAACATGTTTACTCCGTTATCAAGGCCAGGCAAAATGACGCATCACCCAATTGAACAGGTGAGTTCCTACTGCTTCATGTAAAATTGACCAGCTTTCTAAAAGTGGCTGGACAGAGCAAATCTAATGTGTACACTTTGAAGTGAATGAATCACATGTGATTTTCTAAAGTGCCACTGAAAAGATTATATAAGAATGTTGCAATACTTACATAAAGACCATTGCATCATGTCTTTAAACATCAGAAAACAAGTTTACTTCTAAGCCAGATAAATACACATTAAAAAAAGACAGCCTGCATTAGAAATCAATACACAAATACACACAGGAACATCTTTGAATGTTTAACCTACCAATGCCCCATCCCATACAAAAAAAAAGTCATATTCACGCCAAGTCACAAACCAAATGGTGAATACCAATGTTAGTCAGTGACTGTGACAATGAATGGAAGCTTATATTATACATCAGTAGGTCACACAACCTCACGTTCTACTGAGCCAAGTCATGCTCTGTGCCTTCACATAAGTCAACATACCCAATACCACATGTCCCTATTTGTCAAAGGAATCATGTCAACATACAGCATAGGTGCAGACGCACATATGATGCATGCGATAACCCTTGGTCACTACAAAATATCTGAACGCATGCTGTTGGCGTTGCTGCTTGAGTACACACAAGCTAAGCTGTGATTTGGCAAAAAAAAAGGGTCACAGCAGGAGAAATCAATTGGAATTTTTTTTTTATTCACATAGAGATGGAGTCATTGCTTTTACTCTGTCACAAATAACACACTGTGATGTGTCAATGCATAAATAAATAAAAACAGGTAGTTAAAAAAACAGTACACTTAAAACAGAAGATAAAGGACAAGAATGTAAAGTGTAAAGTGACCATTTTTGTCATCAGTTAACACACCACAGCACACATTTCGAATAGCAAAAAATTCTTCTACTGCATTTAACCCATTCACCAAGTGAAGCCCCGGGCAGCCAGGAAAAAAACACCTGGGGAGCAGTGTGTTGTGACGGATCCTTGCCCATGGGCATCTCATAGGTGCCATTTGGCCGTCTTCTGTTGATTAAAAAGTCATTTTTTACTGCATGTTTTTTTGAGCTATCCTTTCAACTAAATATAAAAACAAATCTAAGTAACCATCTAGGGCTACTGTATATATGATCCTGATATGAAGCAAACTTCAAACCCGGCAAGTCAAGTATAACAGGCTTTGCTCTGTAGACATCTTATCTCAATCACGGAATATAATCAGGATCACTGGAGTCTTCGTTGTCCAATTCAGAGCCTGAATACAGAAAATTGACATCGAAGGATTCCTTTCCCTCTTCTTCGTCTACCTCCTCCTCCTCAGAGGATGAATCTTGGGCTCGTTCTGGCAGTGCAGCCCTGTGAAACTCCTGCTGACTCAGTCTGTTGAGCATCACCTGAGGCTGCAGCCACTTGCACAACAAGAGGAATCCCTGGGTCTCCAAGGACAGTTTCAGATTTTGTTTCATGATGCTGTTTGTTTCAGAAACAGCATCTATATCTTGGCTTATTGTTCCTGGAGTGTGTTCAGAACCGTGGCCTGTGGTAGGGACTGCAAAAGATAAAGAGTTCAGTGATGAACAGGGCTGTTGTCCTCCAGATTCTATGTTGTAGACAGAGAACATTAGCGGGGCAGACTCTTGTTGGACTGTGGATGAAGCTGGTCGTAAGGGCGAGACGTCATGAGCTGTGGATTCTGAAGAAAAAGTGATGAGATTCCCCGAAAATGTTGAAAGGTTGGTTGAAGATAATGGCGTTTGAGATAAGGCTGGATGGAGTGAACACACTGGTGAGAGCGACTCCTGCTGGACAGTGGATGAAGCTGTTGGTAGAGATGAAGATATCCGAGATATGAAAGGTTGAAGTGAAAACTGGGCTGATGAAGGTGCAATTTGTAGGACTGATGGAGATGGAGGCAAGACCAGTTCCTCTGAAAACGTGGATGCCGCTGAGATGTGCGGATTTTGGACTGCACATGTATTACAACAGTTTTGCTGTGCTGGAGCAGTAGTTGATGAAACCGTGTCTGAGGAAGATTGCAAAGAGCTGACCCTTCTGACTTCGAATCCTGAAATATTTGTGGTGGAGGAGTCTAGGCTTGAAGACAGAGAAATGTTTGTAGAAGAGGAGCCTTGAAACAGTGATGCTGAGGAGCTAGTCTGAGGATTGGACTGAAGAAGTGTGAGAGGTGATAAAGGAATGCTTTCAGATTGTGCCAGAGGAGTTTGCCTTTCCTGCATGCTGAGCTCCTCAGAACACTCTAATAGAATACTCTTCATTTTCCTGCCATGTCTGGAGCACAGGGGCTCATACTCTGCTTCCTTCTGTTCTGAAGCAGGAACTGGCTCTTTCCTCTGAAGGTCCTGCTCTTCTAACACACACTGATCCATGTTGGCTGAACCTTCAACCCTAAGATCTGGCTTTTGCTTCAACATCATTTCTTGAGTTTTTACAAAACGCTTTTGTCCATCTTTCTGTATCAATGAAGGTCTTTTGTCACTACTCAGCCACCAGCCTTGGGAGCATGTCTGTGACAGCCTCTCTTCCTCTGCCCTTTCTTGAGATGGTTTAAATGCTACAAAGGGGTGGTCAGTGGAAGGCCCATCAGCTTCAACTTCCTTTGCCGGTCTATGTGTTTCTGCATCACAACTGAATTGGGCCATTGCTGGAAAAGAGGAAGAATGAAGTTGTACCATGCTGTTATGTTGCATAGTTTACTTGACATGTACATAATGGAGAATGAAATCCTTACCACATCTTAGAAGTCTCTTCAGAGCTGTGGGCAGGGATGTGATGTTTATGGTAAGCAGTTTCCGCAGTAACTCCTCTTTCTCTCCCAATGGCCATGACTTCTTCAGAATCTAAGAGGGTTTGCACAAAGTTGCATAAAAAATTGTGTGGGTGGACAAGACAATCTCTGCATACCATACTTTACAAGAGAATGAGGACAATCTTCTTTTTATCTCACATACTGTTGAAGGAATATTGTCAACACTGTCATTGTGAAGTTGAGCACAATGCAAACAACATGTTTATATTCTGTAAAAACAAAAGTGAATGAAAAAGTGCAAAACATGACAATATGCATACTGATACCTCGTCAATGTGGGTGGGATGTGGGAGGGCCTTGTCCAGCTCTTTTAGGTAATGTAACAATCTCTCTTCCAATTTCAGGGCATAGGGTTCTCCATACTGCTCCTCCAGCAAGTCCTGAAGGAATAAAAGATGTGGTGATTATGAAAAACTTGTATATGTATGAAGTGTAATTTTCACTCTTTATAAAAAAAAAAGAAACAGAATGTAATATAGTGATTAGAGGACAACAGTATAAGGAATAGGAGTTCACTCACTCTGATATAGGTTTTGCGCATGTCTGTGTTTTGGGCCAATGTCAAAGCAAAGCTCCTGAAGTCCTGCTGGGCCTTCTCCATCAGATGCAAATGTTTGCGGCTCTATGAAATTAACAAACAATATTGATTATTAACTTGTTTTATTTTCAAGATTCTTTTTCCTACTACACATTTGATCTTTGTCATTTTAGTGACCCCTAGAGGAGAAATTGCACCTACACTCCTGCGATACGGAGGAAGATTATCAGGAAAGAACTTCTCAATCTTCTCAATGATAGAGCCCACACTCTGGTTATCCCACAGCATCCACATGATAACCTGAAATATAGACTCCATAGTCAAACAAATGTCTGAACTAAATGCATTAACAAATGAACACCTTTCTCCTTGATATTAAAATAAATGATGTACCGACACGGTTCTGTTGATTTGGTTTTATACTCTAGCACAGCAGATTTTAAATAAAGCTTCTGTGCCATGCCCCAACATAGCACTTTTGTATATAGTCAAGCTATACATCAATAATAACCAAATAACATTAAAATGGTCTTGTTTCATAAATGGCAGAAAAGCTACTATCATTTCATAAAATTTGCAACCCCACAAATTCTATTGGAATAGAATAGTGATTTGCCAGAAATATTATTCAGCTATACATTATTTCTCATTATTTTACCCATTTTTTATAACATAGCCCATGTAATTATGGCTGGGTAGTAAGTTATGTTAATGCAATATTATCATGATAATTAGTAATGGTTCTCTGAGCATTTAATGGATATATTCCTTATGTATTGAACACTGCATATATGAACTGACTGCGTATTTCATTACAAGCAGAGCACCACTTGTAGTTCTGGTAATCTCATTTGATTCAGTGCAGTGCATGAAGCATGGAATAAATACATTGTTAAGAGTATGAATCGTTAACCCTTAAAAGCTATGAGTTTGTCCGCCAGTTTTTGTCCATTACAACTTACTAGATGTGAGAAAATACTAATCTGGTCAGATATTGTGTATTGTTAAAAAACTACACAGTATCAGTGTATATTAACAGTCATGCATAGTCCTGACAAGGTCTTACCAGCGTCTTCAGGCCAAACATGATCTTCATATGTTTGATGGAGGTCACTAACTGAGGCAGTAATGTATAAATGACACCCAGCAGCTCCATCACTCTTTCAAAGTGTTTGATATCTCGAGCCCGAATGATCATCCAGGCCTCAGCCGCCACCACACGAATACTGCATGGATTGTCCAGACTTAGATGGCTCCAGTCACCTGTTAACCAGAGTGGGGGGCCTAAAACTTTCACAAAAGACAGAAGCAAATATAGATGAACATCAAAAAAATATCTTGAATGTAAGGAAATATTACAATGAAAAAGAAAAATGCAGATTTTCATGTAATGCTATTAGAGGTGGGCGATAAATCGATTGTATTAATTAATTAATATTTACAGTTCAGATCGTTGTTTTTTTTTTTATTTATTTTATTAAGTATTTTAAACAGTGAGCGCAAAAGGTGAAACTAATAAGAAGTGGCGTACTACGCCGTACTACACTAGAGGTGTTTGTGCCCAACTGGTTCAGGTTTTTGCCCTTGGACACAGTCCAAACATGTCCTATGTCCGACAGCTCAAGCATTACAGCTGCTGAACGTTCTCTTTATTGGGCAACCTTCTGCAGTGTTCCCCTATACATACCAACGGTACCGCTCCATTTATTAAGGGACCTTTTATTAGGCAATTGGTAAAGACACGGAACGAACATCAGCATCAGCCAATCAGAGGCGGAGTTTGCATTGTGTACCCGAGTGCATACAGAGAGGAAAGATACACACAACATGCCAACTTCTCTCAGGAGGCATCCACCTGTGCCTCTGTAGTTGACTAGTGGAATTTTATGTTAACACCCGAGTGCAGGGGTTGTCAAACTCCAGACCTGGAGGGCCGGTGTCCTGCAGATTTTGAGTGTTCTTCTCCTCAAACACTTCACTAAAAATACTGGCAATGTGAACCAGGTGCTTCTGAACAAGGAAATCAACAAACGTGCTGGCCAACGCCCCCTCCAGGACTGGAGTTCGACACCCTGCACTAGGGCATTGACAGAAAATTCCCTTCTGCCAACCCCTGCCCTGTTGCCCAATGATAATAATGGGGCACGGTGGAACGTGATAACAAATGCTGCCACAATGTATATTGCAAAGTACATGGAGCCCATATGTAGCCTACTGTGGAAAAGCCAGGATTTATTAAAATGCTAAAAGTGTTATACCCCAAAGAATGAGTCAGATTGCACTGTAGCCATAAAGTTAAAAACAAAACAAAATAAGGTTTAAACTTGTTTCGAACCATTTATTGGTCATCTGTAGTTTGATTTTGAGGATGGGATGGGAAAATCGATTAAAATCGAAAATCGGATTTATGGTAAAACATATCAGAGATTTTATTTTAGGCCGTATCGCACAGTTCTAAATGCTATAAATTCTAGCTACAATTCAAAAGTAAAGCAGTGCATATAAAAAGTAACAATATGCAAAACATTGTTTTCAGCTTGAAGTTAAGAGCTACTAGGTATCTTGAGCTCTGAATCTGAGCCAGTCATAGGCTAGTTGCTTTTGTATAAACTGATAAAATTATGTAAATTCATCCTAGACTGGATGGAGCTTGTCAGGCCATTTTTATTCTGGCAAAGCTAGAGAGCCATAAATAACACATTATAAGTCCAAAGCCACGGACCATATGAAATTTCACAGCAGGCCAGATTTGGACATGTCTGCACTATATGGAGCAGTTTTTCAGGGTTTGGGCTAACCCCCTTACTTCCAGTGAAAATCTTAAGCTTGCATATAATTTTTAACAACAACTAGGCGTGCCACGATAAACAATAAATCAATGAATTGCACGATAATAAAAATGAGGTCGATCATTTTTCCGGCCTTAGTCATTTTCGTTTGTTTGTTTTCCAACGGATTTCACTGTGATACATTAGTCTTTACCGCCCCCTCTCGTTTTCTTAGGGTAATGAGAAAAGAGCTCACTTGTGGGTTAGCCTTGCTATCCGCCTAGTGAGATAATGCTAACTAGGTGCACATTTAAGATGTGAATACCACTTATGCCAATGCGTACGGCCGTCTCACTTGCAGGACAGGAGGGGTTTATTTTTCTCCAGAGATGGGAACGTGCCAGAGTCTCATTTCTCCTCGTTTATCCTCAGAGGCGTCTCGCGCTCTGGTGCGCTGCTGAGCTGAAAGCTCTACGTTTGTAATACTGATAATAAAAAATAGTTAAGTAATAGTATATTCAAATGTAAATATATTTTATTTAAATGAGAGGAGTCTAAATTTACTGGAAGACCAGTCCGGTTTTAAAATGCGCTTATTTCTCGTGGCTTTTCTAGAAGGGGCAGCCACCAATCTCTGGGAAAGTTAAATAGGGCTCAATGAGAGCTTTCCAAAGACATCATGTTTGCCATAATACCCCGCAGTGAGCTGGAGTTATTAAGACGAAGAAAATATAGGGACACTGCGCTAGAATTTAGCACAGCTGGACACATTAGGGATGAATATCGAATCGTTATTTCGAATAGCTTAAGTTACCTCACTTAAGGGACTCCGAAAATCACGGAACAGAGACGTTTCCTCACCAATACATCATGTAACGTATTAATTCAGCCAGAGGGTGTCGCTAACACTAAAGCTCCCCCAATAGGCTACTCCAGAAGAAGAAAACTGAATTTTACCGTGCGGCATGAATAATGCAGAGACTCAATGCTAGTAAAAGTTCCGTATGCGACCCGTTTGGGTTAAGTTCAATGCAAACGGTCTCATACGAAGCTGGCATACCACAGATCAACCACTACCATGCACAGCCATCCGAGAGCAATGCACCCTGCAGAAGTGACTTCAGGCCGTTTCACCGGATTTAGCTTTATTGGCTAGGCGGTTCTAAATGTGGTTAGTGATGCGTTTTTCCCCCAACATTATTTATTGGTTTTATAAGCAGTACAGAATTAAAGCAAATATTAATAAGCATATATTAAGTCCTGTACCAGTAATGCTTTAGTGATGCATTTTTAAAATTGAGATGTGTAGAATATAGTTTAATAGGTGCATTGCTCTTGTTCATCATCACTGTGATTTGGAACAGTGTGTGTCGTGTGATTAAACAGTTTGTGAAAAAAAATTCGAATAGTTCTCCTCAATTTTCGAATAGTGTTTTTGTCAAAAAAAGTCACATACCTAATTGCTACTTCTGAGAGATCCTGTCTTTAGCCACACAAAGTCAAGGTATGCTGACTGTCTTACAATGTCTTCCACTCCCTGGGTTATGTCATCTTTAGAAGTCAAGGTTTATGGATCTTTAATGGGTGCATTTGCATTATTATGTCATTATCATTACATCAGTAGAAATGGACACAACGACTATTATCATTTATCACAATAATTTCTGGGACAATTTATCGTCCAGCAAAATTTGTTATCGTTACAGGTCTAACAACAATAAGGATCTTAACCCCAAGTTGGTGCAGTGGTGGTGCTGGAGGTAGGTTTTGAACCCATGGCCTCATGGTCCAGCGGCAAGTAACCTACCCACTGAGCTACCTCCACCCGTTAATGGATTAATGGATGAAATGACAGCTGTTAGTGCCGCATATTAAAGTCTGTGAATACATTTTTCGTTTTCTGGTCCATATAAATATCTGTCGAATTTGCCGCTGTACCAATGCAAATTTCTCTCCTGTGGGACTTATAATGAATGATCTTAACTTGTCTTATCTTAAACAATAGTACAACAGAACTAAGAGAAATTTCAATGCAACATATAACAGTATAACACTGACATTGCTGTATGTAAAGATGAAGTGTACTGTACCAGCAGAATCAATTGAATCATTTTGAACGTAAAAAATAAGCATTAACCACAACAACTCAAAACCCACCGTCCAAAACGTCCATCAGTCGGTTGCTCCACGCATATTCAATGATCCACAGAGGTACATCAGGTATGAGGCTGCAACAGGTCTTATCGTGCCACAAGGTTTCATCCATCCCAGTAGAAATATGGAAAACATAGCTAGTAAAACACAAACTCTTCCAGTTTTTCCATCGTCAGAGATATATATATATATATAGTGATTCTAAGTCAAGCTGGAGTGCTGGGCGGATGAAGCCGGACCACAGCCCCCCTCCACTGATCATCCCCGGGCATGCACGGACACGTTCCTTAAACCTTTCATTAGAAGAATACGGATCCTGAGACGCTGCAACCAAACCGACCCAGTTCATTAATTTCCCAAAAGTTTCAGGCTCCGTTCAGGTCTTTAATTCTGCTTCGCAGAACTTGCACATTTAAAAAGCACTGACAAATTTCAAAACACTTCACAATTTTCACAATAAAAGTCACTTCAGAACCTCTTGTTTAAAATGTGTAAGCCTGTCTAAAAGTTTAGAATGTGATAAAAAGGAATGGTTTCATAATCATTTACAAGAAATATGTTTAGAAAGCCGTTTGTAACTGCAATGACTATCAGTAATTTTAATTGTTCAATAAAATTCCCTTTATTATAAGACTATATGTAAATAAACTAAAATGAAAGATTTTGGTATTTTATTAGACATAATTTCTGAATGATTTCCAGATTTAGCTGCATACCATACACATGGGTTGGTGGATTATTATGGGCGTTTTTTTCAACATAAAGGGTGTATTAGAATGGAAATTAATATAATACAAAATACCAGGTAGTAGCATCTTTTCAAAATTGGTTGCTGGTCCAAAGTTATTTTAGAATTTAAGCTTAATCTATTTGTATTGTGTAATAAGGGTAAAAAGTCTCGATATAGTTGAAATACATTATATGGACAAAAGTATTGCGAATCTATTGTTTAAATGTCTATGTATTTAAATGCAATGCCATTAATGTTCTCATATTTGTAATTGTCAGGCGTCAATTGTCCCAAGATATGAATTAAGACTTAAGACCCAACACTTTTGTATGATTAACCTCGTTAAGGGGTCTTGTTTGGTAAAAGACTTTTATTTGCTAAATGTTGGACACATCGTCAGCAGTGCCTCTTCATGGGAATGACATCACCAGCAGCCCGTGGTTGGTTGATGTTATTTGTAGCAGGTGATTCTGCAGAACAGCAGCCTCAATGCAGCCAAACGGAGAGAATAAACATCCTACGTTTCTTCGCCTTCCTGCTACGGTACAGACCTGAGTGCTTCAGTGTATTATTATTGCTATCATCATTATTATTATTATTATTAACAGTTTCTCGTGGCTTGTGTGTGAAATGTCACTATAGACGTCATCAACGTGACTCAAAATTTAAAACACAGACTGCTCATCTCTATTTCATACTAGAGAAAACAAAACTGTCTAGAATGTCCCAGCGAGTTGATGATGTGATGAAACTGTGCTGCGAGCTGTCCACTAATCAACAAGTCAGAACTGCAGTAAAACAATCTGGTAAAGGTGCTCTGACTGCTGGAGGACTTGCTTTTGCTGGTGGGCTTGTAGGGGGTCCCCTTGGCATTGCAGTTGGTGAGTGTAATTCGTGGAATATTGCAGCTTTATAAACTAAACCCACATTTCACACGAGTTCACATTTCCTTAATGTGCATTTGATCTTTGTCTCCACTGAAAGGTGGAGCTGTTGGAGGCCTCCTGGGATGCTGGATGACAAGCGGCCAGTTCAAACCCCTGCCTCAGGTCATCATGGAAATGACAACAGAGCAGCAGCTGAAACTCTATGAGGACATCATGGCCATCTTGGGGTCAATAGACTGGACTGATGTTGCTCAGTTAACTGCCATTGTATTGGGGAATGCATCACTTCAGCAGCAGGTGACTGCTGCTTTACTTAGCTATGTTCACAAGGAGCTGCATGCAGAGGTACAGTATGTAGACTGAGATCTAAAACAAGGTCAAGATCAATTTGCCAAAATGGACATAGGTATTGTGCTATTACTATAAAGTGACTGAATATTGCTCAGTTCTTCATGCCATAATAATTGGGTGATGGAAAACAATCCCTGTATTTTATACATTTCAGATCATGTGCTATGACATCAATGACTCCACCATAGTAATTGGACTGTGTACTGTATGGTACTATTAACATTTTAGGAACATCTGTGGTAAAAAATGCTGGGCCAAGAAAATAAAGTGATGGACCTTTGTAATGTAAATGATTATCCCCCAGTCAGTTCAGATTCTTTTGTAATATTACTTACTATGATTGCACTGAAGCCACCTGGCATAATTTCATGACAGAGCAGAGTGATGTTTGCAGGGCGATGTGTCAGTTGTGAATGATTCAGCTCTTGTTTTATTGTAAGGCAAGAAGTTTGGTTGGCAGTTAAATCACATGATAAAGCAGTGTGTTCTACATTTAGCTTGGCGCAAGCATGTTCCATTCTGAGTGATCTATTATTTATTTATTATATGGATATCACACTAGCATTTAAATTGTGAAATACATTTAAAGTGGCCTCTTAAAGTCACATGTGAACACATCACTCCACAGCACACCGTGAACCGTGTGAAATTATTTCTCTGCATTTAACCCCTTCGCCAAGTCAAGCAGTGGACAGCGAACAATGCAGCGCAAAGGGAGAAGTTTGTGGGGATTGCTTAACGGCACTTCTGTGGTGCCAACAGCAATCCTGGGACTCAAACCCAAAACCTTCTGATCACTGGATTAATACCCAATCCACAGTCATCATTTAAAAGGACTACATGCAGTAAAAAACTACAACATTACAACTGTTTAAATAAAAGATTTTATAAATATATAACAGTATTTGATGGTTTTGCTTTTCAACTTTATATTCCAAATAATGTAATATTATGGCAATATAGAAATTATTATACAGTTTAGTATCACAAGGTTGAATAATTAAGTACTTTATGTACACATGTATTCATGGGTCGAAACAGCTCTAAATGTAAAGGCAGCAATGGTAAAAGAAAGAAACATGAAGAGCCATTCCTAAGCCAAACAATCTGGATCAATATTTGTGAGAATGACTGTAGTTTCCTGGATGTTAAGACTATGCATGCAGCTGAGACAGGCGCTCAGAAACCTGCATGACCTTTTTGGCATGAATAAGCACATTGTACTGCTTAAAAATGACAAGGATGTTTAAATCATTTAAGAAATATATTTATTACATATTAAGGCCAGATACATAGGATGAATTGAAGAGTGTCCACATTTATCCAACAATCACTGTCTCTTCATCAGGAAACTCATAGTAAGGCACCTCCAAGTTAAGGGGTGCAGGCCCCTTCCTGATCCTGCCTGAAGCATCATAATGAGAGCCGTGACATGGGCAGTAGTACCCACCATAGTCACCAGCGTTTGCAATGGGAACACAGCCCAGGTGAGTGCACACGCCGATGACGATAACCCAAGAAGGATTGACTACACGGTCTTTGTCATGCTGTGGGTCACGGAGCTCTGACATGTTCACATTAGCTTCCGCTTCTATCTCCTTATCAGTTCTGTGGCGAACGAACAGCGGCTTGCCTCTCCACTTGAAGGTCATATTCTTTCCCTCTGGAATATCACCCAACTTGACCTCAATTTTGGACAAGGCCAGAACATCAGCAGAAGCGCTCATTGTAGAGACGAACTGGGTAACCACTGTTTTAGCTCCATACACCCCCACCACAGCAGAGGATGCTGTTACCAAATAGGAGAAAGCCCTCCGGGTATCACTGCTGTCTTCAGAGGGCTTCTTAGGGTCCTGCACCTCAACACGCCGATAGTCCGAGAAGTCAGGGATCCTCAGATCTGTGTGTGCGAAACGGCCTAACAAGAACACAATTAGAGAACATGTCAGTTTCCTTTTCTCAAAACATTTCTGTGTTGCCCAAATGCCTGAATGCTGTAAGGTAGACACAAGAATTAAGTAGTCCAAAACAGAATAGCAGTTTTTAAACATTTGGAAAAAAGGTAATAATCTGACATATAATACAAAGAAAATAATCTGGGATTGCTGACAGATTACTCTTCTCAGTTCCTTAGTGTGAAAAAGTATATAATATATGGAATAATTATAATATATATTTTTTCACAATAAGAATAAGATGTAGTAAATAATTAGCAGTGGTTGTGCCACTGAATCCACAAGTTGATTAAATCAAAGGTTCTGGACCCCTAGTTAAAGAAACAAAACAAGACGTTGGATCTCTGTGGCAACAAATTCATACATCTGTATCATTACAGTCTGAACAATGCAGTAGAATATGGCTGCTACAGAGCAGGCTACTTCTGAGTCTGTCTGTCTAACTGTTTGTCTGTTCTAGAAAGACTGTGCATTCGTCCCTGGGGGTTATTCGAAGGCATTACCCCCAGACTGACTGACAGCCCCTCTGAGCTCTGTGTTCAGACTGACTGTGTCTGTCTGAGTTTCTAACAGACTGTCAGTCTGTTCTTGACATACTGTCTGTCTGTTTAGCTGATTGTCTGTCTGTTCTGGAGAGTCTGTCCTTTGTTTTCAGTCTGTCTGACTGTTCTGCACTAACTGCCTGCCTGTCTCTCTAACTGATTGTGTCTATCTGACAGTTATGGACAGACTGTGCCAGACTGTCTCTCTAAACCAGTGGTTCTCAAAGTGGGGTCCGCGGACCCCAGGGGGTCCGTGGCGCCTTACCAGGGGGTCCGTGGAAAACTTTTTTAAATTTAATAAACGAAAATACCACAGCAAATTGCGTTGAAGCGGATCTCTGATATTTACCGACAGTAATCCAATCACATTACGGTGCTTATTCCCGCCTTCATAACAC
>JBBKCR010000018.1:9691992-9719619 GCA_037577295.1 Ladigesia roloffi
CGATTATGGGGGGGTCCTTTAAAAATTTTCTGCTCCAGTAGGGGTCCCCGGCACAAAAAAGTTTGAGAACCCCTGCTCTAAACTACGTGTGATGGGAGTTCAGCCCGCCCGTACCGTTGGTGAGGACCGGGGCTCCGCTCCTGCTGCGTTCTCTCTTATTCAGCGCGGCGTGTCCAGTATTTAGAGTTCCAGGGGCTAAAGCTGATATATGTCTGGAAATGAGAGACCTGGCGGTGTGCAGGCAGAGAGACCCCGATGAGGAAAATACAGACGCCATCTCTCCTCCTGTAATAATCGGTCACAGCGACCTCCCCACGGGCCTTCACACATGGGTTTAGGACACAGAACAGGATGCCTGTTCGTAATGTGTCAGAAACCAAATCTTTAATTGGTTGTAATAAACATTTAACTATAAAGAAAAGTAATCAAATAAAAACATATTTAGCGTTTTTATTGCCCTGCTTGGCTTTCGCTGAACAGTTTACAAATGATTGTGTACAGGCTATAAATGATAGAGCAATCCTGGGGTCCTGGTGGTGTAAACACTGCCTATAGCAGGATGGGTGCAGGGTAGCGGAGGGAGGATGAGATTTATCCGCAGAAAAATAGCCATACTTTTGGTCTTGGTGTATGTGTTTTTCTCGCTGTACGCTGCGTACAGTGTGTTTTTCAGTAAGAAGGTGATTTCTCGTGTGCACCGAGTGGTGAAGAAGGGCTCTGCAGGTTGGTGGAGTTGCTCAGACATTACAATCACATTCATTCAATAACACAGACCTTACAGTCAGAATCAAAGTGGACTTTATTATCATCTCGGCCATGTACAGCATACAGAACGAAAACGAATGTATATGTGTGTGTGCAGTTTAGTAAATAATTGTGCAAATAATATAGACGGTATAACCAGTATAGACAGTACAAATGTATAAACCATGTAGAAATAGTGGCTTAACTATGCACTCTTAATAGTTTGTGTGTGACTTTTAGTCTTTGTCTATTGGATAAAGTGGCTGTGCATGAGTATAAGTTCAGTACAAACAGTTTGGATGGGGGGTGAGGAAATGAGGGGGATCCTGGGGGCAGCATGATGTTCAGCAGCCTGACACTCCTGAAGGGTAGGAACCGACCCGCAATCTGGCAGATCTGCCTCTGATGCTGCAGTATCTCCTCTTTCTTGGCAGGAATGTGAAAAGTCTGGGTGAGGGATGGGAGGAGTCCTGCACAAGGCTACAGGCCTTATGAACAGTGTGTGTGTGCAAAATGTTTCTGCTAGCAAAGGGATATAATAATGTTTTGCCTGTCTTCACAACACTCTGCAGGCGCTTGCAGTCAGACATGTTGCAGTTGCTGTTCCAAGCAGTGATGCAGCTGGTCAGAACACTTTCAATACTGAGGAGACATTGAGAAGAAAATACACTTCTACAGAGAAACTGGTTCTTTAGAGGAGCATTTGTTAATGAATGAGGATTTGGATATTTAAATTTCCTCTTCAGTATCTCTTTCCTCTTTAGGCTCTTTCCACTGATATCCAATACTATTTATATATGTATCTGCAGATGCTGGTAAAAAAAATCGAAATATTAGTAAAATGTTGCAATTGGAACTAGAACTTTACTTGTGTAGCACTTATTTGCAGAGGGCTACAGAAAGAAAGCTATGTTGCACAGCAACCCAGGGTTGCCAAAACATTATAAGAGATTTGATATATGATGACACTTTGTGTTCCTCTTGTACAGCAGCACTATACACAAGAAGGTAAATGCATGATAAAGAAGAACAGATGGTCTCTTATATTTTGGCACTGAGATCTTGGCTTTCATTTTCTTCTCTTCCTTAAGCTTATGAAAGTGGCTAACTAAAGCTGGTATGGTCATGGGGTTTGGAACTATTTCATAAAGCAAAATTTCACAGTCAATCTGAACAACATAAGCCCATCACTGTTACCCAGGTGTGACTTTGGACTGAAGGGGCAGAATTCAGTCACAAAGTCATTCAATTGTATTAGATGTATGCAATAGAAAAGTGCACACTAAGTAAGCCAGTTTTGATGATCATTCAATTGTTAAGGCTAAGCTTGTCATTATTAATTGCCATATAAGTAATCGCGATTATATAAAGGATTACAGGATAGTGCCTGATGATTCTGCTTTGCAGGCAAAACTTGTATATAAAATATACATTCCTTTCTAAAATGCATGATTATGAGCATGAGTTTGTGTACATGGCTACATTTTATGGTGCATCTTTTGCACTATTCACAGACAACACCAAATTAGGGGAGGAAGAATGGAACCCCTGGGAGGAGGATGAGCGTGCAGACACTATCGCTGTGCTGCAGAAACGGAGGGAGGCTTATAGATCATATCAAGAGCGCATTGCAAAGAGTAGGCCCAAAAGATACAAAGTTCAGATCTTGGGAAAGGCAGCTATTGGTAAGTGACCAGTTATCCTACAGCTCTCACAGTCTGCAAGTCACAGGTTTTGTAATTCTGTGTAGGCCTGTTGCAGTTATTACTAATTATTAAGTTTTGTCAGAACTTTATCACTGTTATTTACAGCTGGTAGTTAGGGATTAGGTTGTAGATACCGATCTGTCCCTGTGAGATGGTTATGGGTTTGAATCGCAGAAATGCTAGTAGTACAACTGTGGTACCCTTGAGAAAGGTACCGTCTTCACACACTGCTTCACATTGGTGGCACTGTGTTACAGTGGGGGAAATCATTATATGGTCCCCTGCTGAAGTTTGCTGACTAATTTATGTAATTTTTAAGGTAGTTTCATTTTCATTGAGACAGAATATCAACCAAAAATCAAGAAAAAACATGCTACATAAAAGTTATAAACTGACTTGCATGTCATTGAGTGAAATAACTATTTGATCCCCTTCAACATTTCTGGCTCCCACAGACTGTCTGTGTGCCAATGTTGCACACAAATTACAATTAGTCTACCAATTATAGATATTCGAACTTTACTCATTATGTGTATAAAGCACACCCATCCACAGAATCAGTTTCTTCTATTACAAATTCTCCACCACCATGGGCAAGACCAAAGAGCTGTCAATGGGTGTCAGGGACAAGATTGTAGACCTGCACAAGGCTGAAATGTGTTACAAGACCATTAGCAAGAAGCTTGGTAAGAAGGAGACACCTGTTGATGCGATTGTTTGGAAATATCAAATGACCATCAGTTGTCCTCAGTCTGGAGCTCCATGCAGTATCTTGCCTCATGGATTGCGGATGGTCATGAGAAAGGTGAGGAATCCACCCAGAACTAAATGGTAAAAGCTTGTTAATGATCTGAATGAAGTTGGGGCTACAGTCACTAAGAACACCATTGTAAACACACTACATCATAATTGATTGACATCTTGCAGTCCATGCAAGGTCCCCCTGCTCGAGAAGGCACATGTACAGCTGATCTTAAGTTTGCCAGTGAACATATAAATGATTCAAAGAGGCTTGGGAGAAAGTGTTCATGCTCTTTGGCATCAAATGTGACATGCTGCCTTAGGAGAAAGAGAAGCATGGAGGTGGAAACATTATGCTTGGTGACATTTTTCTTCTAAGGGTACAGGATGACTTCACGACTTTGATGGGGCCATGTACTGTGAAATCTTGGACAAGGACCTCCTTCCCTCAGCCAGAACACTGAAGATGGGTTGTTGATGGCCTTCCAGCATGACATTGACCCAAACCATGGAGTGGCCTAGCCAGTCTCCAGACCACAATCCTATAAAAAATCTATGGAAGAGCTGAAACATAATTATTTCCCCAGCTGTAAATGCAGAGAGAGATTTTACACTGTTCACATTGTGTGTTGTAATGTGGTGTGTTTGTGTGAGAATATGAGGGACCAATTTAATTTCAGTCATATAATTTCTTATACATATAGTTTCACAACAGCAAAATGTGAACTTGATGTGATTTCATTTGTTAAGTCGGGGCAATTAAACACACAAGAAAACAACTAGCACGTTCTCTGACAAAGCTTAAAGTGAAATTTAGCTGTGATGGTAGCATCAAGTAATGTGTTGACTTTGCAGATAATGCTAAGACATCCTAGATAAACACAAGACTTCCTCAAATGCCTATACAGGATTTGTTTGTGTGTCCTCTAACACAGGAATGTGGTACAAGTATGCAAGATAGCCAGTCAGCCACTAATTAGGCAACTTTAGTGCTGTATTAGTCTTATAAAATAAACAAAAAGGAAAATTTTATCCCTAATCACAATTATTTAGAAGCAAATTAATTGTCAAAAATTTGTAAGATTGTAACATGCTTGACTTTGTTAAAACTTAGTTCTCTAAATTGAGTTCAGAAGATTCATGTTTTTTCCATGTTACTTTTTTTTCCTATGGAAATCTACATACTAAGCACATCAACACATTCAAATAAATAAATATTGAAACGGTGTGTTTTCCTTTTTCTTTTAGGTCTGTATTTGTGGGAACACATTTTGGAGGGGCCTTTGAACCCTACTGACAAAACAGGTCAATGGAGAGAAGGAGAGATCCAGTCAGGGAAGATCAATTTCAGGTAAACCAGAAGCAGTTTTGGTTAGCAAATACTCTTTTCCAATTAGTGTCTGTGCTTAAGCAGTTGTCTACACAAGTTTTGATCCAACATTAAAAACTTGATGTTTAAAAACTCCTGTCTGCTCTCACAGTTTCTACACAGGCCCAGCAGTGGTGCAGGGTCATGTTCCGCTAGACACAGACAGCGTAGTGCTGGTTTTGAATGGGCGAGAACAGCAAAAGATCTCCTACTCCATCCAATGGCTGCAGCACGTGCAGGCGTTAGTGCAGGCCCATACGATTTCTAGAGTGGCTGTAGTCCTACTGGGCAGTGAACAGTGCACTAATGACTGGATCAGCCCCTACCTGAAGAGACAAGGGGGGTTTGTTGATCTGCTTTTCCTTGTGTATGACAGCCCCTGGGTCAATGATAAGGATGTTTTTCAGTGGCCTCTTGGAGTAGCCACGTAAGATCCTCTTTAATTATCTTTATTTAGGCTCTAAATTAACAATCTGCAGCTTGTAGACAACTGTAATTACTGTTTCATTCCTCTTGGCTTTCAGGTATAGACACTTTCCAGTTGTAACACCTAACACACAAATGGTAAGCTCTGCAAGACCCTACACCTGCAACTTCCTTGGGACGGTCTATAAGAACTCTTCTAGGGAAACACTCACGAGCATCCTGAAGCAGAATGGCTTGGAAAAACAGTGTCTCACAAATGCGCGAGAGAAGTAAGTTTACCTCACAGTTCTGTGATTGATATGGAAGACCTATTTTTCATTCCTCACAGTTATCACAAGTGCTTGATTAAACATTACTCCATCAGAAGAAGTCATTGTTTAAAACGGACATTTTCTATAAATTAGCAATGAGTATTAGATGGTTTGAGTAATGAATATAGACATTTTAAAAGATCATTCTTGTCTCTCTAATGGTAAGAAGCTGTTAGGACTGGACTCCTATTAATGTGTCTTTTGTCAGCCATAACCAACGTAGACAAATTGTTTTAGACAACCTTGGATTAATTCTTGATTCATTCTTGATATAGTGGTAAACGAGGGGGGTCTATTTTTTTATGTATTCTGACACACTGACTGAATAAATTTTTTAAATGATCATCCAAATCCAGTGTAGCCTTAACCACTCCCCAATTATTTAATAAATATGAGTAGATAAAACTATTTCTTCTTATTATAATGTGTAGTAATTGCAGCAGCAGTTGTGGGAGTGGCTTGCACTAAGTTAGGATTATGCTATTCATTTAAAATTCATATTGGAGGGTGCCAATGATATAGAGTACCTTTTTCTGTTTTTTTTTTTTTTCAACTGGCTTTTTGGAAAAGGGCACCTGAACAGTAGCTCCAATAAGATGTGTCTGAGAGCCTGGTGTTGAATGTGAGACCCTGGTTTAGGCTTGTTTATAAAATAAAAATAAAAAGCTTGAACACTAGTCAGAATAATCAGTACAACTTTGACCTAAAATGGCTGAACTCAACTCTTGGTACTGTTTTTGGTGCACTTGGTGCATTCCACAATATTGAAAATTACTTTGAATGGAGTCTCCTAACAGAGAGTAATTTTGTCCAGAACCAGAATTCAGCTTTGACCTAAAGCAAGTGTGCTGAATTATGATTTTGGATAATTCAGATTTTGTACACTTGACTCAATATTCAGATGACTTCTAAGGCATTAATTACCTGAACCAGGTGTTATTTTAAAGTTGAAGGTAAACTTTTGACCTACAGTCATGGGTTTTTCATTCATTTATTAGTTTTGAGTCTGTGTGGGTATAAAGTTGCATTTGTGCATCAGTATGCATTTATCTGAAGGCGACAATTCAGCTGTATAGAATTTGTAAAAAATTTCAATCAGTTATACTAGCAAGTTCAACATAATTCAGTTACCTTTCAGACAAGAAACCTGCATTCAAAGCACAATTATGTCCTTGGTGATACAGTGCTTGTTCCGCACCTGTGTTAGGTGGCTTCCTCAGGAGACAGCCGACACCTCCAGACAGTACCAGATGGCTCTGGCTCAGAGTGACCTGACTCTGTGCCCAGTCGGAATCAACACTGAATGCTACCGCATCTATGAGGCATGTGCATATGGCTCTGTGCCCGTGGTGGAGGACATACTGACTCCTGGATCCTGTGCAGACGGTCGCAGTTCCCCTCTCCGGCTGCTCAAAGATGCAGGAGCGCCCTTCATCTTCCTCAAAGATTGGAAGGAGCTTCCTGCCATCCTAGAGAATGAGAGAATGATGAGCCAGGCAGAGAAGACTGAAAGGAGAATGAGGCTGCTCGAGTGGTACACTGGGTTCCGTCAGCAAATGAAGGATAAATTCACAGAAGTACTAGAAGAGGCCTTCTTTAAACTGAACTAAGAAGAGGCTGAGAATAGTCAACATATTTGGATGGAAAGATCAATGTTATGTGACCTTAGTTATGTGACCGTAGTTATGTGACGTACTGTCTCTGGTTTCATTTGTGGATCATCTGCAGAAATGTATTTATTTAGTTGATATTTAACTGTACATTTTGTTTTAATATGCTGTTGTAAATTAAATTATGCAAATTGTTTACATTGTGTGTACATTTCCTGCTATGCAATAATGTCAGTCATCTATAAATTTTTACTTTCATGGCTTTCTCACACACTACGTTTGTATTTTTATCATTTGTCATGCAGAGCAGTGCAATAGAATTAAATGAATTTGAAACTGTGATAATTTGTGTTCAGAGGAATGTGTGGTGGCTTCTGTTTTACGGGATTGTACATAAAGAGCACTTCACTATAGTGAATATATAATATACAGGAGAATGGCTTTACCAAAATTAAAAAACAACAGGGACTTTGATGACACTGCATTCAAACACATAATTTACATGGAGTTGGTCCCCCCTTTGCTGCTATAAAATCTTCCACTCTCCCTGGAAGACTTTGCACAAATTTTGGGGGTATTTCTTTCTAAATTTGTGTCCCATTGATCATGTCATTTTTAATTGTGTATATATGTATGGGTCAAAAAAGTATTCACATACTATAATATGTAGCAATAACGTCTGCCAATTCATCTATTCATTCTGTAGAGTATTTATGAGGTCAGGCTCTGATGTTGGAAGAGGAGACCTGGCTCACAAGCTCCGTTGTAGTTCATCCGAAAAGTGTCTTGAGTGTTCATGTCCAGGTACAATTGGAGCTCTTGTCCACTAGGGGGCAGGCTGTGTCCATATGAGACTCGTGTGGAATGCAATCTGTTTGTCTCAAATCCGTTCCGACAATTCTCCAAAAAATCACATTTAATCCAAACAAGCACGTTTAATATTAGTGCTATTCAGTTGCAACTGTGGTAATGGCAGGTTTAACTGAGACTGTACTAAGGCTATCTTATGTACAAAGAATGAGTCTCTCGTTAAGGGCTGACTGTCCGGCTCGTCCAGAAGAAAGTTGTGAAGTAGTTTGCCACAGTGCTTTTCGGTCTGACTGGTGGGGGAAGTTGTCAATCCGTGTAGTGTTTCCGCTCTCTCCTTTCCTCTCCTCCCTTGTCCGTCTCCTCCCCTCCCGCCCCCTCTCTCCCTCTCCCTCTCGCTTCTCAGACCAGCTCCATGCTGCCTGAGAGTCCGGAGCTGCTCAGCTGGCTGCTCTTCGGCTCCCTGCTCACACTCCTCCGAGTTGAGGAGGTGCGGATGGTGTGTTGAGCCTGTGAGAGCTTAGATTTGTCCGCAGTGCTTGTTGTTTAGAGGGAAACTCTGCAAGAGTCTCCTTGAAGCTAAGCCGTGCTCTTCGGATCTCCGTGCTGGACAGTCCCCGCGACTGGAGCGCATTTCTGGGATATTTCAGTCGGTTCACCGCTCTGTTGCTTTGCTTTGCCTTTAAAGCTCCAGAATCGTCCAGACACCCGGGATGCTGCTGCTGCTGCTGCTGTTGTTGTTGTAAAAGTCTCCTTAATTATATATCTCGGCTTCTGGACTGGACTTACCGGCAAACTCCCACTTTCTCAGCCCCAGAGACGCAGGACAGGCTGAAAATGTCGCATCCAGCCAAGTTTAAGAAGGACAAGGAAATCATAGTAGAATACGAGAGTCAAGTCAAAGGTGAGCAGAATCCAGATGGGTTTGGTTTTGGTGCAGCAGAGCCCAGTGCTCTGAATGAACAGGGGGGAAAGTTGGTTTACAGTGGAGCAGGGCAGTCTGTGTTAGAACTGTTTTTTTTTGTGTGTATATATATATATATAATAAAATGTGTAAAAAATCAACAGGAAAGCAATTCAACAAAACAAAATACCTACCAAAGCTTCCCCCCTCCGTTCATTCTTTGAACTGTGATGCCATTTATGTCATGGAGGCACTTAGGGAATTGGCCTTAAACAATGTGCCACGTTTTTGAGGGCTGATGGGAGATACTTCTTTTCCTGTTTCTATAGAGAATCAGAGAGAGGTCTGGAGGTGAAAATGTGTAGCTGTGGTTGTGTGTGGAGTGCTCAGCAGGCTCATATGGCAAGAATGTGCTACCCCTTGTTGCAGAGATGACTAAGACCTTTAATAGTAGTGTCATACACAGTCATTTACACAGCGACTCATTATTCATGGGCAGAAAGCCAAAGGAGCATTGATGAAAGCAGATATTAAAATGCTGCAGTATGTAGAGCTATGTTTGGATTAGGGTCTATTATTTCATGAATTAAAATGAACGTTTTGTCTGAGTGGGAGTTTATTTACGTTTGCATGAGATTTGCATTTTTGTCTGTTTTGTCTGCTCTACTGTCATATTTGCATTGCACTCAATAGTTAACTTGTGCAAACTAGGTTGGTTACCATTTTTTTTGTCACTTAGACATACTGTTATTCTTAGACTTACTGGCAAAGGGACAGACGATGTGAGTGTCTAATATTATGGCAGTAGGTAAGACAACTAGAATCTTAGGGAGATTATTGTGGGTCCTTCAGAACTGAATCATTTCTCACTGGCCTTCTTACTATAATCTTGAACCCAGTTTTTAAAAAAAAGAAATTCACATCATAATTCATAAAGAAAGTGCAGTGAGCTTAAGGGAGATTGGATTCATTAAATGCCTAAATGATCATTTCAACTCATCATCTTTGCTATAGGTCTTTGGGTGGCTGCGTTTAATAAACTGGTGTTTAAAACCTTACATATGATTTCTCCTCACTGTTCTTCACCTCAGTAGTTGTTGCAAACTGCACTTCTGGCTAATATGACTGTGCATTAATCTGTGTGTGAGCAAATTTGAGTCCCAGGGTAACATCAGCCGTAATTTTAGCTGCAATTCCAATATAAGGCCAGTAATCATAATTTGTAATATCAGAATTATGCACAAGTAATGTGCCAGCATATGATACACCTCTTAAACATAGCACTACACTCTTGACCATTACAGTGTATTTAAAAGTGAGATTGATTATTTTATTGTGTCCCCCGGAGTCCTCTCGCCAATAACCAATGAGAACATTGATTTCATGGAAAGACAGCATGGCAAGCACTCTTGGAGGACGAGGGAGTATTATGTTTGAGCTGCTGGCAGAAAAGGACGTAATGTACAGCATTTAGGAAAGTGCTGCTGGAATAACACCCCTTCATCACTGAGCTTTTGTAGAGTCCATGTGCCCTTGCTTCATCAGCCCCCCTCCCCCGTCTTATCAATCACTCACACTCAATGCTGCTTGTATGTGTACAATAGAGAGGAGCTCCCATCTCCCTCTGTGCCCTCCACAGTTATTCTGGCCCGCTGTGAAATCAGGGGAGCTGACAGAACAGTTTGCAAACTTCTGCAATAAGTTTCAGAATTGCTGTTCTGCTCCATGTTCGCCTGTCACTCAAGACCATACAATAGGATTCGCTATGATTGTGGAAAAGTCATCATTATGCTCCAGTTTGATGGTAATTCTTGAGCTGCATTGATTTTGGAATGTTAGTTAGTTATATTCAGTTACAGTAATTAACATTTGAGTGGGCATTTTTGGGGTTGCTTGGTAGTTCAGACTCCTGGAGGATGCAGTGGCGTATTTGCTGATCCCGCAGCTCACCCCAGGCGACTTGCTTTTTCGGCTTATCTTCCCTGTAATTAAAGATAAAGCCGTAAATATGACATTTATATAGAATTGCCTCTGTATGTTTAAAAAAAACTAATTAAAACATTGAAATAAGTAATACATCTACAATGAATGCCAATTAGAGGTCAAGGATTGGAGATGGAACAACAGTCATAATACAAAAATTACAGTTATGTGGAAGTGCCTCTGATGTTGCTGGAAAACAAAACAAACTCTGTTCTTCCCGTGATGTTGCTTGCTCAGAGGAAAGGTTGAGTAAAGGGAGCGTAGCTATTAATGAGCTGGGGGTCCTCTCTTGTTTGGCTGGGCGTTTTCCCCTGCAGCAGGTGCAGAAGAAGAGTAAACGTGTCCTGTGGTGTTCGGGCCAGCTAAGCGGCGTGCCACACTGTTGTTTTCTTTTGGCCCGGCTGGTAGTTTGATGTCACCCTGATGGCATTCCTTTTGTGACTGCGGGTCATGGCCCTGCTGGCTGTTGACAGGGGAGCTGCCCCCAGCCGTCATAAAACCTGCCCCTCTGAACTTTGGTACTGTTTTCTTTCTATTAAGTGTTTCTGAGAGAAACTGACTGGAGGTTTGAGTTCCGTCTGATTTCCGGACAATTATAATTTTGCACTGAATGAATGGGCCCCTGGCATGGAAAACCTATTTTCCTTTTGTTTGCATTTTTTAAAGATTTGTTGTTTAAAGTACTATTTAAACAAGTTTCATGAACTTGAATTGTAAACTAAGTACATGTTGTTAAATAAGAATGTGGATTATTACCTCTCATGACCAGCTTGAGAGATCCCAGAGTTTTGGCTTTAGAATGACCTAATGCGTCAGTGAGGCGCTTGCAGGGCTTTGTGTAACGGAGCTTTTAAGGGATGTCACCAGCTCCACCTTCCGTATGTCATCCTGACGTGGTCGTGTCTGAATTACAATAGGAGTGTGAGTGCGTTGTCTAAAAATGGCTTAAGCGCAGCAGATAACGTTAGACTCCCTGTATGTGTTAGTCACTGGTGATTTTTCTGTTCTGATGTAATGTCATTTGGAATGCCTCATCACTCCACACTGTGGCTGGAGCTGTAACAGTAGTGTTTGGATCAATATCACGGCATGTTGGTCACTCCAAGTTAGGTGCCAGTAAATCAAATCCCCCATAAACACTTCATAGCAGCGTGTGTGCTGGGACACGTTGCTCTAGGTTACAGAGGAGAAATCGGCTGGCGTTTTAGACATGATGTTTGATTACTCACTGCCTTTATGGTTTGCTGGGGAGCGTGAAATACAAGCATCTCCCTACAGATCCCGTCAGTTCAGTATTACTACTTGGAGTGTGTGTTTCTTGCTGGAAGCATAATCACTTAAAGTTTCAGCAGAGATTTTTTATTTATTTGGTTCTTTATTTTTGTAAAAAAAAATGGCAGCATGATACTTTTTGTAAACAAGGTACTGTTGTACTGACTTTACTGTTACTAATACCAATTGTCATCCTATCATGTTCATAATAAATGCCATATTCATTGAACTACTGAACAAAAGTTGTTCCTAAATTGAATGGAAAAAGCTCTGACCGTGTCTTTATTAGACACCTGAACTTTGAATACTCTCGTCTCTAAATAACAAAATTACAAGCAATTAGGCTGACATCGGTTCTTGACAACTGTCCACATTGTTCTTTCGCTAGCAGCTCTGAAGTGCTCTGTGGCCACTCTCTAAAAGCAACTTCATAATTTCTACGCTTCCTGCTGTAAGGCCCTTCAGATTGTAACCCCCTCACTGGCACACACACCTGCCATCTGCTGTGGCCTTCCCCTTAGCCTTCTCACTTCTTTTAAGTGCTCTCAGGGTGTTTGTTCCCTTTTGGTGGCATGGTGTAGGGCGTGGGGGTTATTGATGGGCCCATCTGTGACCACTGTCACTCTTTAGTGTTTTGATAGACTAAGCCGAGGTCTTTCCATGCATGCTGGGCTTTTCACCCCCAGCCTATTAAAGCTACTTCCCCTCCACGTCACGTGAGACCCTGGCTCCACTATAACCACCCCAGAAAATGTGAGTGTAATTCAGGCAGCATGGCTGAAGGATGCTGTCACAAAACAAGAAGGTTACTGTTGTCTTTAGGCATGACTTCTATTGCCTACAGAGGTGTTATACAGAGGGACATTCAAATGTTTTTCTGTGACTAACCAGTTGCTACAGTATTATTAGATAAATGGTAATAAATTACAGTATTTTTAGATTTATCAACTATTAATCAGTTATACCTCTCTGGTTTCTCTTCACTTTGCCTCTGCCGCATAGGCACCATGGGTAAAATTTCTAACGATTTCTTTAATAATTGTTTTGTTCCTTTTATGCAATGAAATGGATGCTAAATTGAGCCCGGCACTTCCTGTAGTGTACTGCCATCTGTCACTGTGCTCCATGAGAATTATATTTCATTAAACCACAGTTTGGTATAACGTAATATTTTCCCTCTGTGTATCCACCATTGTAAATTACTGACAGACTTTGTTGTCTGCAACCTTGTTGTACTTGTACTCACAAGTAAGCCATAAATATCGTGGATTTATTGCACAGTACTGCAGCAGGATAGCACATCTGAGACCTCAGACTTGCTGCTTTGAGGAGTGGAGGATGGAATTTGTATGTTGATAGAATTTGCCCACATTGTGAACAGAACGGTTTTTCCTTTGGGCTCCGACGAGTGAATCCTCTTATATTTTTCTGCAGAGAGGGACAGTATACAGGACCAGGAGCAGAATCAGGAGCTCTCTTGGACACACAGAATGTCCTCTTACTGTTCCAGTGTCCAGGTCCAACTCGCACTTCTAGGTTAAGCTGTTTCTGTGTTAAACAGTGGAGTGCCTCTTTAAAAAGGTGACTGTAAACATCCTGGAAGGCTAGATCCTCCTCGTTTCCTCCATTTGCTTAAACAATTGGCTTCCATTTTCCATTTTTAAAGTCTGACGGACCACAGCAATCTGTCCACAAGCTGTTGCTCCTCTGTCCAGGTAGGCTGCCGGGCGGTCTGCCTTAAAGTGCTGCCTTTTTCATCTTGAAAATAGCAAGAGCCCATGACTTTGGACATTTTGCAACAGTCTATTGGAGAATCACTGTGGCCAAAGTGCCATAGCTATTATGATTATATCTCTGCTACAGCTACATATTTAGTTTTTACTCTGAATGGTGTCCGTACAGTGACAGTCAACATGAATTAAGTCTCTAAATTTCCTTTTTACATACTGTGCTTGCCTGTCCAATCAGCATAGCCACAAACCTCAGACTTTTCTACTGAATGCTCCGAGCAATCACAGTCCATTACCAGCTTTAAATGCTATACATTTTTGTGTCTTATGCCTTTTTATTGAAATGTGCTAATCACAGTTAATGGCAGTTAATAATCCCGTCACAGCTTTGCACAGAGATAGCGTTATTATCATTTTTGATTAATTGTGTGGCCATAATTGCTATGCGGTACACTGATGTACTGCCATGACAGAAGGAAGACTCCATCCATGGAATGTGTTTAAAGATAACTCCGTCTGACCAAATGGGCCTCACATTTGTCAGGCTAAGTGAATGCCCATGACATTGTAGACACATCACTCACAGGGAATAGTCCGCCTGCTCACACTGTATTCTATAATTATTGGGATTTTTTTCTTTACTGACCCGCTTACACATGCTTTGCAAGAATTGCAGTTGGGTAACATGTTGAATCTTTGACACTCTTGTGCCCCATTATGCTAATTCATGCCTCTTCTTGTAATGCAAATACTACCAGCAGATTAAAGCCTGAGCATAATATTAGCAAAAGCATTCTCCGGCCTCAGCGTGTATTCACATGTGGTGTGCTAGGCTAAGAACTCATCCCATCGCTCAGACTATGACCAAGTAGCATTTGGAAATATTTAGTTGATATAAATAAGCTCTCAGGTCTGAACAGCTTTGATTGACCAATTCTGTCCAATCAACAAAGAGTCATGATAAGCCAATCTAAGTGCTTCATTACCGTTACTATGTTTGGCAAACATCTCTCTCTCGTGCTGTCTTTCTCTCTCTCTATCTCTCTCTCTATCTCTCTCTCTCCCTCTTACTCTTCCTCTCTTCTCTCTCTTTCTCCCCCCCATTTCAGCTGTGTTCACAATAAGCAGGTGCTGATGGTTGTGTATGTTTCCTTGGTAACCATGCTGATTACCCCTGCTTGTTTCTAATCTGTTTCTCAAAGCAACCAGAGCGCTCAACACAACACCTGCGCTGTCCATCCCCCACAGGCCCTGACCAAACCTATGTGCTGTGTTCATTGTCCCAGAATGACTTCATAGAATACCTAACCTGTGTACGCCTCTTTTCTTTATATTGCTTGCGACTGTATTGGCACTGTTCTACAACTTCACTTCAAGTGTGTATCCTTCAGCGTAGCCCGGTGAGTTTAACTAGTTGGGGTCCACTAACTTCACTCTTCCTTCAGACCTGCTCTTTGCATCCTGCTTGGTCTGCCTCCCACTAGGCCTCAGATGTAAATGAATTCCTTTTCAAACAATCAAATGTTTGGCAGGCACCTAGCAGCTTTTATTGTCTTAATGTTTCTACCTGTATCAAATAGGTGGTCATATTTCATCGTGTCAACAAAGAGTATCGCTGAAAACACCCTGAATGCTTAACCAATTTGCACTTTTTTCATGGTTTAACTTTGCCTATTGCCATCGTACAAAAAGGATTAAAACCTTTATGGAATACTAGGACTTTTGCATCTTCTCAGAAAAGCCACTAAACCTTCCTGACACACACAATAAAATGTTAGATGAACTCTACCAGTCCTATCAGTCATTTCAGTAGTGAAATCCAGTCATTTTGTTTCATTCCAAAAAGTTAGTTTTTGGGTATGTGTATAAGTAAAAAGCAGTTGAAATCACCACTGATTGAGTTTCAGTTTATTTTTCTATAAAAAAGAAATTGCGGCAGTCTAGTTTTTCCTCTGTACATTTTGTGGTTCACCACAATGTGACGTTTAAGACCATGGTGTCACGTAAACCATGGAATCAGCTAGTCTTGCCTTTAAAGATTTTGCTTCAACCCCAGCTCACAGGAGTGAAAGGAGATTAATACATCCTGGTGACCTCTGACCCCCCTTTAGTTTCTACCACCTTGACCTTTTGAACCATTGCAGGGGGCAGGGTGATTAGGTCTAGCATAATCAATAGCCATAGGCCATCTTTTCAGTAAGCCTGGCTTTAAAAGATGTATTGGGCCAGTGCAGGGAGTGGATGGGGGAGCTGATCCTTTAGAATGAGATAGTCAATGAAATGGCAGGCGAAAGGCCTTCCCCCTCTTTGTCTGCTTTAGGCCTGATTGATTATCACTTGAGGCAAAGGCGTGGACCTGGCCTTTATTTATGTAAACCATACAATGCAGTGTCACCCCTCTGTACGTAGGAGAGATTCTCTGGCATTTTCAGAGGCTGCCTTTGCCCTCAGATTGGGAAAAGTGTTTGCCAACGGTCTTGCCTTTGTCGCACAATAAACCCCCTCTTTGTGGTCTGGGGGTAGCGCTGTAATCTTTGGCGTGATCGTACTACACCCTGCCTGGAAGGCAAAGCTGGAGCCATGGTTTGGTTTCAGTTACAAATGTGTATGACCCTCCCATAAAAAGTCCTTTATTCAGATCCAGTCTGTACCCCATGCACTGATTTTCAGCCTTTCTCCATTATGTCGTCATTTGAGGCTTTGTTTTTATTCTTCATCTAATTTAGGAATAAACTGCTTTCTTAGCTGAATTGTAGGACATGCTGTTCTCGCTCTTAAAGTGTCTTATGTGAACAGTCATTTTTGACATGTGGGGGTCATTATGTCATTCAAAGAAGTTTCCTAATTAGAGACATATCTTCATGGTTCCTGTCATCTGTGCTCGTAACCATCCTTCATCCCTCTCTGGAGCTGCAGATGGCCCTTTCAGGCCTTTTCAGGCTTTGCCATAATTAAGTATTTGGGAACGTTCTTACATCAGTCCAACTGCTGAGAAACGATACTCTTACAGTGTGCAAAATCTTGAAATCCATTTTGTTTCTCCATGATGCCTTCAGTGCAACCTTTACTGTCTAGGGCCTTTCATAAATGGAGAAGAAATTGTCATTTGATAATGAAAAATTATTTGATAATACAGATTGGTCTAATTCTTTGTCTGTTTTTATTTTGATGTTCATGATGTTGATAAGATGAAATATGAAATTGACTTTTTATATGCTATTCTGAGGATATTAAGATCTCATAAGCAATTAAAAGATTGGGTCACAAATGCTTGTTTCGTGCAGTTAATAGAGTGTGGTATGTGAAATCATTTGTATTTATGTTATGACAGCTCTTTGTAAAGTGTCAGTAATGGCTTGTATTATTTCACACTTATCAAATGTGTATGTATATTTGAGCACAAACTTATTCACAATGTTTTTACATATGTTTCTCCCCAAGTTACTCCATTCTGACCCACTACCTACAACTCCTAAATCACATTATACTACCAACATTAGGAGGGTGAAGGCTAGCATGTGCTTCCTCTGAGCCACATGAAACCAGTCACCGCATCTTTTTGAACTGCTCACAGTTCTCCAAGAAGAAAAGTAAATTCTGTTTTGGCAGTGAACAGATGCTCATGTTTGGTTACCATTGTGCTAAGGGATAGGGAGTGGCATGACCATCCCAACCACTCAAAGAGAGCGAGGCTAGTCATGCTCTCTTGGCCACAGATGGCTTTGACATCACAAGGGGGGTCGAGCTTGTGACATCCCAGTGATAGTTCCTATGCTTAGAGTGATTTTTGCTATTTTTAACTTATTGCACAACATCATTTAACTCTTTCCAGCAACTAGTGATACTTCCTCGTTTTTAAAAGAGCAGCTCAAAATAGAGAGACAGCAGTTTTGGTAAGACAACAGTCCGGTAAGGCATCAGTCCATTACTTTTTTTTCCGGACTCCACTGTAAAGCTCATGACGGCTGGAAAAGGAACGTACATCATTCTGTAACAGACAAGGCCTCTGGTTGCTAAGTACCATTTAGAGCAGTTGTCCTTATTTGAGTTTGTCACACTGTCCCTCACTCTGACCCTGATGTTTGTCTCTTACCCACGGGTGTTGCCTCGGGCATGAACAGCTGTGACTGGGGATGTCCTGTGGTTGTTAACATGCATTATTCATTACTTCTCGCATCAGGTTTGGTACTTATACCACATGAACCACAAACACTTTTCTCTATTTTGACTTTTTTTCTCCTGTGCTCTGAGTGAACAAGGCTCACCAAGTCACCAGATGCATCATTTTTTCCATTTCATTTTCTGCTGATCTCACAATAATCAGGAATTTGAGGTGCTGCGGCTTGTAGCTGCCACATCCTTTCTGCTTTTATGTAGGACTCTGTTTTTCAAGTTAGACTGAAAAGGAGCGCAGCTACTTTCTGCACCAGCTCCCAGAAGGCCTGCCTCATTTTCGTAATGGCTTTGAGGAGTGAGGATGACGGCAACGCAAGCGCCCGCTCCGAACAGTTGCTCAAGGACGCCAGAGCAGCGAGCACTGAAAATAGACTGGGCTTGACACTGAAATCTGCGCTGGAGTGCTCTGCTCTTACTCATATCCCTGTTGGAGCGCTACGCCTTTAAGCTGGAGGAGAGGCCCTTGAGTAAAAGTGGAACAGAGCAGCGCCTCAGCTAAGCAAAAGCATAAACAAACACTAAAAATATGCTCTGCGTTTTGTGAATGTAGTTTGTTTTCCATCACCCTTTAAAAGAGTTCCTCATAATGGCATAACCAGATACATAAATGTGAGTTACGGCTCAATGAGTTATCCTATTTAGATGAAAGTCTTTCGTTGTCGGAAGGATTATGAGTTGCAGGTGTAGTGCCTGTAGCAGTTCAAGAGAAATCTCAGAAGGCACCATGCTCACAGTCTGAGAGTCTCAGTGGGCCTTTTCCCATGTAGGTCCAGATGGAATTGGGTTGTTTTGCTCTTATACTAAGTGAAGGTGCAGATGCAGTGCCAGAAGCAACTTCTAGAACAGTAGGTCCTTGCACTTGCGTCATGTGTGTGTGCGATGGTGCATTTTGCTCTCCTTTTAATAGCAAGACTGCTCGCAAAGACATACATCATGCTATTTTCTTTTGCATGCATAGAGGAAGCACCTTCTCTCCTGGGCCTCTGCTAATTTGTTGTGGTTAATGACATGTCGGTGTGGTGATGAATGGTCATCTGGCCCAGTGGCACATGTGTGACCGCAGAGCAGAGGTGTGGCACACTGGCAGTGAGACAAGAGAGCCCTGTTGATCGATGGATCTGTGTGGGTCTCACCTGCACTTTTGGACCTGAAACAGTCCCCAGTGTGTAAAACGGAAAACTTTTATTTCACCTAACCCATCTTTTACCTTTTCGGCTCATCTCTATAACAGGCGTCAGAAGTGACGCATTGGTTTTGCTTGAGTAACAACAATGTCTTAGTGTTACGCTGTTTTGTATAAAGGTGTAATTAGGTGAATAAGAACAGTATCAAGCAGCTTTGTTTAGACAGCAGTGAGATTTATGTAAATGTGGCTTAAATGTAGCATGAGAAATCTACTGTATTACAAACCCAAATCATACACTTTTTTGCCATCTGAATTTTCCTTTGTTTTAGGAAAAAAACACTGGTTGCGCATGATGTTGTTAAAAATCTATGAGTTCACTTGCTGTTTCAAGTCACACGATCATAGGACTTGGGGTCCTATAGATTTTTCACACTTCATAATTGTGACTTTTTCTTACTTCCATAGTTTTGCAAGGGAGTTAAGAGGAAAAGAAGCTTACCATAACAAAGTCTGTGTAATCCAAAACCTTTCTGGCTGATATTATTCATTATTCTAGCCCCAAAGCTCCAGTCCCAAGTTTTAAAAATCTACTTGTGTAGTTATTTTACAGTGCTGTTATGAATTATTTGGTAGCTAGTATGAAAAGTATTTGTAAGATGTAAGCATTGGGTGGGCTTAAGGCATTAAATGTTCGGGTATCTAAAAAATAAACCACCAAAATAATGTACGTTGCTGTTTGAATTGCCTTTACTTGAATGAGATGTGGAAGGTTTAGTATTAAGTAAACGGAGACTAGCTTTCAAGTTAAGACAGTGAATCACCAGAAAACAATTAACTATCTGGTTTCATCTCCAAGTCTTTCCATGGGAAAAAGGGAAGACGACCATTGACAGGCTGTGAATATGCCTTGAAGCGACAGTTGCTCAAGATAAGACAATGTGGGTTTTCTCTCACTTCCTCCATATTGCTTTCCACTGTAATTACCTGGCAATCCAGCCTGGCTGTGGCCTCTGCAGATTCCTGGAGCCGGACTGGTGGGAGTGGTAAGTGGGGGGGATGGGTGTAGCTTAACCCTTTAATGGCCTACAATAGGGGTTCTCAGGTCCAACGCTAGAACTCATTGTCCTGTGAAGTTCCCTGGTTCTATAGCCCACATGCTATTGTGTATATCTGGTCTAGATATAGGGGTTGTTAATTAGCTAAAGAGGTGGATCAGGTGTGTTGTGACAGAGAACGCTTGAAACTTTGCAGGCAGTAGGACTGAGGTTGAGCGGCCTACAGGAAAGCACGTCTTTATCCCGCTAAGCGCGCTCTAGTTCATGGACTCAAATTCCAGCTGTGAACTCTATACCCCTGTAGGGAGAGTGTGTCCTGTGGTTTGCAGAAAGTGATGAATCTCAATAGCCCAAGGAATGCTTTGTGACTGTAACCTTATTTCAGTTTGATTTTTATAACTTGATATTTGATGCCCACCAGCAAAAGCATTGTCAATACTGATTTTTGCTGTGCATTTTTTGTATACTTGTTTTTTTTTTCAGACTGTCTAAATTTTTTTATCCTGGCTCTTGCAGTTGGACATCAAAGTATTATATGATGTAATTTATCCAAAAAGCATTAACATATTCCCATATTGCTCATTCCTAATCCACAAGCATTCAAATGCTTTATTTCTTGTGGGATATTTGCTCCAGCTTTTCTTTTTTAGTCCACTAGATACATTCTGGTTCCTTGATCATTTAGAGGTTTTATTGTTCACGGATGTAGAGGCTGCTCTTTGTGTCTCCTGGTTTGACGTTGCACCTCACTGTCAATATGTGCCAGAAGATGTAATGCACCTGGATTACTCACTCTGTTTATACCACTACACAGGAGAGGTGGCACCACTGCTACTTAAAACGGTGTTTACCGCTATCTCTGTCTGTCATCTTATGAATTTCCCAGTCATGAATCACCGTGGTGGCCAAATAGAGGCTAATAAGTGTGTGGTATCTCTATGAAAATGAGGCACTCATGCTAAGAGAGGAGCATATATTATTGTACTGCAGATTATACCTTGAAATATGTAAACATTAGCTTGTTAATAGATGTTTTACATTTTTCACATAGGTTTAAGATACAGCAACACCTGAAGCTGGGTTGGTGCATTAGCAGTGCATTAGCAGTGCATTTGTGAACAAAAGCCTCATGTTGATCCTGCAAGCAAGCCATCTAGTTAAAAAAGCTATGCCACAAATGTGAATTGAATTATATTAGGTATTAAGGGTATAGTGGTGCTCATTTATCTGTAGAAAAATACATAAGCAATGGGCTCGTTGAACGGCAGTGAGTTAGCATAGCTGCAGTCAGGTTTTGTAGTTAGCAAGTTATTTAACACACCTACAATAAATAGTAAAAAAACATTTAAACATAAATATGTATTTACCACAACACTGAGTAGTACATACCAAGTAAGATAGCAGTTTTCAAGCTGGCTAATGCATTAGCTCAAAATAGTGAATAGACAATAATTCCTTCATAGGGTTATTCATAGCCAGTGGAGAAGAGTTTCCCTTGTAAAAAAATTATGAAATTTCTATGAACATGAAGAAAATCTGCATTAAATTGCATTAAAATGACTACAGCATATGATTAATATACTTAACTAAGGCAACATTATACTACAACATACTGTGGTATAAATGCAGTACATTGCTTAATAACATATTTTTGTGAAAACATGCTAAGTAGTTGGTTAAATTAGTCTTTTCTCAATTTTGGAGAAATTTTCTCAATTTTTGGAAATATTGAGTACTGCCAAGTGACGCTTCAAATGTCAATGTAGCCAGTGCAGTCACATAATTGGTCAAGGACTAAGGAGTTTATCCATCTAGGAAGTCTATGGCATGAAATGACAGCAAATTGCACTGAAAAAAAAAATTTTTTTGCTTGGAAAATTTTGTTGGCGAAGGAAGAATAGGCTTTTTAAATCAAGATGTTTTGCTTCCGCACAAAGCCTTCATCAATCTTCTGCTTGACAAAGTTTGAAACCAGATCACTGGATCAGTGGCTCTCAGGAAGAAGCTTGAAGACACAGCCTACATTTTCTTCAGACCTGTGTATGTCCTGAGGATAGAAAATGCTAATCGTCCTGAATGTGAAATGACCCGCTGTTTACAAGCCCAGGCGATTTCACATCTAAAAGCCCAGTCATTAACACCTGCCGTTTGATCTCATTCAATGCGGAAAGAACTAAAAACCTTACCAGATACATACAGCTAGAGGTGAGTTAGTGTGTAGTTTTTTAAGGGTTTTTCTTGGCAAGTGTGGGGGGAAAGAGATCAAGATAGGTTTGCCTACCAAGATGTGTGTGTTTGTGGGTGAGGACATCAGCGAAGTGCCTGTGGCTAGTCTCCCAGCTGCTTCTTGTAGATAAGAAGTATAATTCACATGTGTCTGACCAAAGTTAAAGCCCAGACCTGCAAGCTCAGCCTCTCATAAACTTAAACTCCTCACAAAGATGCTACCTTTTACTCTGTTTACATGTGTGTCTGCCATCTTTTTTTGTTTTTATGCTTTTGAATGTGAAATAATGTTTTGTATTGTCCAAGACAAAGAAGAAGAAACATGCCTGGGCATGATGGATGGCCAAGTTGTGTACTGTCTGCTCTTTGTTGCTGTGTCTTGTCAACAGCTGTGTGTCCTGGGAACAACTGACAGGAAATGTCTACTTCTTTCAGAAATTAAATTTGTTTCGTTAAGTGAAGTTGATTAATTTTGACAAACTTGAATTTTGCCCTGGAGGTTAATATAGTGCAAAACTTGTGAAAGCTTATCACACATTTTCTTCAGTGAAAACCTAAGCAACATAGCTTAAAAGCCCAATATCTGTACATTTGTTCACTGTTGTAGATCATTGTGACCCTCTTTACACGAATGCATCCATCTCTTCAAGACATGTTCAGCAACCAAAGCCCCTCCCACTGCTGTGTTTAGCCCATGTGGTTCATGAAGACGATGACAAAGGAGGATAGTTATACTTAACAACCCTCTTCTTGTAAACACTAACTGTGTCGTGCGACATTGTGCTTTTCATTTGAATAGAGCAGAAAACGGATGAGTAGCACTAGCAATGGGTTTTTGCCTATGAATGGTTTTAGATATTACTCACATAGTAATTGAAAGTCACATTTAAATACCAAGTTGTTTCAGTCAGTTAAGGATACTAGTCACACAAAGTGACCAGGTGTCGTTGGGGTCTGTATGACCTTCAGTGTCAGAAACCACGTAAGAGCAAGTCACTTGGAATTAACTTTACTCGATGAGATTTCAGCTTTGTGCAGTTTGAGACAGTTTTGACAGTGCTGAACTAATGAGACCTGAGTAATAAGATTAAAAGACCTTTTTTTAAAAGGTTTGGAGCAGTTCAGTGGGATTTGCAAAAGCATACTGATACCTGCCAGCCTTCTGCCTTCTTACCAGCAGGTGCCCTTTTTAGTCTCGCTGCAGAGCGAGCCTACTCTTCCACATTTCTTGCCCTGTGAGACTGGAATTCTGTAGCTTCTCTCATTTTACCTCTCATAATGTCCCTTTTATTACTGTGAATCTTTCTCCCCCAGGCTAACATAGCATGACAGAAACTGTTGTGCTGCAGTATGGGTCTTGAATATAAATACTGTCCTAGGGTTGCTCTCTTGCTTTTGACTTCTCCTGCTCAAAGTCATAAAGGGTGTTTTCGTGCCCAGGAGTGAGATGGGGGTGAAGAAAGTGGAGGTGAAGAGGGGAAGACTTGGGGTCAGATGGACTGTTTTGGGCAGACTAGGGCTGTGGTAAATATCCTGTTGGACTGGCTAATAGCTCTCATGTGGCCCGATGGTATTCATGCACTGTTGTTTCTCCTTGAAGTCTGTAATGATGTACTGCACTGTGTGGTTTGAGGTTGTCTTTCTGGCCCACATGCTGTCCTGCTGTGCATATTTTTGGGTAAATAGCTGGAGATAGCTGTGTCTAGCTCACATGCTTTTGACTTGACTGAATCATGTGCTGCCTCTAGCATGCTGGTCCTCATTCAGTGTTATGTTGGCCTTGGAACGTCACATCTCTTAACAAGTTTAATCCATACCCTCAGCTAAAATAACAGGCGATGATGTAACCCCCTCTTAAAATCACACATAGCAAAAAAAGCAGAACAATATAAAGTTTGTAGGTGACATAATGCTAGAAAATTTCTTTGAGCCCTTGCATTGTCCTGTTTGATTTATAGAGACGGACTCCAGGACACGTCCAGCACCAAGGGCCGAATTATTGCATTGGTTTATCAAGATGTAATGTTTAATAAGAGATTACGGAGCATTTAGCCGCTTCGACGAACAGGCCCTTCTTTCCAGCATTAAAGAATCCTGCCGGGTGTGATCTGATTATACAGAGTGTTAGCTAAATGTTACATAACACCTCGGTAAGGGATTGCTAAGAACCAGGGTTCTGAAGGACAGGACGTTGGGGGCAGGAAGAGCCCAAAGGTGTTGTCAGAACAAAGGATGGTCAGAATGGATACATGACTCTTCTCCAAGCCCTGAAAGATTTCAGTTGGTTTTTGGAGTCGTCTATCATTCTTAGTCAGGTATTCGACAAGTATAAGCCTCTTAAAGTGATAGTTTGGTGATGGTTTTCCACAAAGCCTACTAAAGCCTTTAAGCTAATGTAGTTAACAAGTATAGCAACATTGCCGTTCTCAGCATCTTACATCAACCTCAGATATTTTTTATAAAGTTTCTGATGGTGGAATACATTCTGTTATCTGTAACACTGACAGAAGTATGAAGCTTAGATTAAAACTGTCATAAATATTTATACTGAAGCCTGATTTTCTATGGGTAACAGTTCACAGAATGTTAGTGGTGGTTTGAAATGTTCATTTGTTTGTAGCCACATTAACCAGCATTTTTGGACATCAAGTGTATCTTGGTTGATTGCCTATATTTAGTTCTGTCAAGGCAGACACAAAGAATATGACACCTTTCCCCCCTTCAGCTCGATGTCTCCACACCCTCCTGGAGTGACATTGTTGGGGCTGTCAGGTCAAGTCAGGCCAATCGCTCTGAGCCTCTCCGGGTTTATCCATCACTGCCTGGTCAGTGGGGCAGCAGGACAAGGGGCTAAAGTCTGGCAGCCACAGCTGACCCATTTTAACATCACAACTTTCCTACAGCCGGGTAGAAAACAAACAAAAGCCACCTGTCTGGAAGATCAACATCTATAGGCTTGTCATGTTTGTTTAGGGTTAGAAAAATTAACCACTCTGGGAATTACAGCATTTTTTTTTACTTTTTCATGCAGGTTTGAGTGCTGCGTGTATGTGTGTGCACGCTCGTGTGTTTTATATATATATCTCTATATCTCTCTCTCTCTTTCTATCTTTATATATCTATATCTATATACGTCTATATGGGACCGAATACGGTATTCAGAAAGATACAAATAACACGATTTTTACGAAGACCGTATTCGGACAAATACTTAAATGAATATTTGTATTCGGGAACCCCTCCCCCGTCACACGCTCGTGTGGTTAGGGCACTCACTCTGCAATCAGAAAGTCGTGGGTCGATCCACCAGACCGCTAGGTACCTCTGAGGTACCCTGAGTAAGGTACTGACCACACACCCCGCCCCCCGTGTCTATATATAATATCTTATGAAATATGTAAACCAGGTGTCGAGGATGTCTTGAAACTGAAAGTGAAGATTATTGTCATGCAGGTGTGTGAAATGGGATACCTAATGCTGCATACATGACAAATTGAGTCAGATATGATGGGTCTCCGCAGGTGTTTGAAGATTCCTATAACTCTACCACTGTAAGTGTATTTGTAGGTGTGTGTCTGAGGGTGGGATGGAGAAAAATTGAACTATGCAGGTGTCTGTTTATTAGTAGGCATATGTGTAGCCTAAGTGTGGTGCCTCAGGCCTCTCCAGGGTCCCCTCCAGCAGTGAACAGCAAGCTATTTAGGAATATTTCCCACTTCAAACGATGTGTGCTCTGTGGCTTTTGGAGCTGCTTGAACGATTTCCTAATGACTGCTGAAGTGTTTAAGAGCTGCTTTTTTCCTGTCGAGCTCAGGGCATCTTTTGATCTCCAGGGTATGGTCACATGGTTTTGAGAATTGATGTAAACTTCTGGATTTGTTTATATTGCGTGCAGGCTTTTAAATATTGTGGGGGGAAAACCCCAGCTAATTACAGGAGAACCATTAGTTTTTCATCTCAGTGTGTTATAGCTCATAACACCAGACTTGCCCTAGCAGGTTCTGTCCTCAGTGTGGCCATCAGGTTTTCTCGGGACTAAAATCCTATATCTATCTCCTAATCCCACTCCCCTGACTGGGAAAGAAAATAAAAGAACAAAGCCGGCCAATAGCACATAGTTATCATCATGCAACAAAGTTTCCCAAGTGTTTTATTTCTTTTTGGTATGGGTTGTATGTATGTATCAAATTGAAGACTTTTAGTTTGCATTATTTGTTATGTGGAGAGGATGAACCAATTTCAATGCAGTATTAAGAAGTATAAGAATCCATAATTTTCTTGGAAACCCAGTGACCTCAAGCATCTGGATACATCCTGTTAGCAAAAATGTGTCCATATTTTTCCACATCAGAACTTTTATTTACATGAGCCAAAATAAGAGTCCTGTTATAGACTGCAAAAATCAGTTAAATCAATTTGTTCACTGCTTAAAATGTTTAAGTAGCTGGTGCAGCTGGTGGTTATGGAGTTGCACCTGCGATCAGAAGGATACAAATCACAGGATTGCTAGTGCCACCACTGAGGTTTCCTTTGCGTGAGGAACCCTCCCCATGCACTGCTCCTTGGGGACAGTGTCTCTGGCGGCCCTCTACCTTACTTGGTAAATAGGTTAAATGCAGAAAAATAATTTCACATTGTTCACATTGTCTTCTGGGCTGTGGTTTGTTCGTGCGTGACTATAAGAGGCCACTTTACTGTACTTTACTAATCTATTCCCTAAACATCTAAAGCTAAAATTTCTCTTTCATTTACAAATGTCCAACCTCTGTTAGTTTAGTTAGTGTTAATACGAGAGAATAAGCAAAGCTACTGTATAGCATGTGTTGAGTTGACTGTAGTTCACCCTCCACCCTGTTATGCCGTCTTGCCTCGTGCTCCCACCTTCACCTTTTCCTTTGGCTGAGGAGTTGAAGACCTAGCGATCTCCAGCACAAACAGACCCTGCGGATATCACACAGCAGCTGAATAAACACCTCCTCTTTTGCAGTCTGCTTACTTCTCCCACGTCTCGTGCCTCCATGGCTCTGCTCCTTTATTTGGCTTGGATTTGACTGGTGACCCCACTGTAATTATACAGAGTGATTGATGCTCCACACATCTGCCTGGACATCTGCCATCAGCCCAGTTTCTATCATAACCAATTGGTGGCTGGCCAGTGTGCCTGTGATGCTGGGATCACCTAATGACCTAATGATCACAAATAACTAAAGACACTTTAACTGCAGTACCACTTTGTATTGTGACCTTTTTGATGATTTTATGGCTACTAAAATGGCAAAACAAAGGGAAAATCTTCTAGGGTTCAGTAGTCTAAAAGATTTATTTTGAACAAGGGCCTACAGAAACAAACGCAGTCTGAATCTAGTGGACTTCTATGTGCGTATGTCCATTTTTGTGTGTGTGTGTGTGTGTGTGTGTGTGTGTGTGTGTGTGTGTGTGTG
>JBBKCR010000018.1:9723053-9742221 GCA_037577295.1 Ladigesia roloffi
CTTTGATCACACACACACACACACACACACACACACACACACACACACACACACACACACACACACACCCCCGAGCACTATGGCTGTGCACAGATGTTTACCATATAGGTGACCTCACAGGTCGAGGAATTTTCTTTGTAATCACAAAAGGGTTCACTTGATACCGAGAGGTGATGAAGGAAGAGGAGCAGAGAGCAAACCTTACACCAACACTTTGAAGTGGCAACACAAAGCCTGGTTCATGTAAAAAGTTCAGATTGTGGTATGGGAGTACCTGTTGTTTCCTCTTTTTTGTTAGTTGATCTCCTAACCATTGTCAGCTGTGTCTTGTTACCACTGAGGACTGTGGCTTAGTGGTTGGATTTAAAAATAAAATGACTAGGGAAAAACATCTGGACAGCCTTTTGATCAAAGGGCCAACTTCACCCTGTACTTCAGAAACATGGTCATTTGCGGGCCCACTGAACCTGGTACATACTTTTAAAAATTATTTATCCTCTTTTTCAAATTACAGTTCTTTTTGCTATTTCAAATGCCACTAAAGCTGCTTTCATTTTTTGCAACATTTTCTTGACTTGTTTCTTTTTAAGTTTAAACACCTTTAAAGAAGCTTATTAAAGAAGCAGGTATACGGTTTAGTTATCCCCAAAAATCATGTCCTGTTTGTGGCCAAACGTTTTGAACATTTCATAAAGCATTAAAGGGTTCCCACTAGGCCTGTCACGATAAACAATAAATTAATTAATAGCACGATAACTAAAATGAGGTCGATCATTTTCTGACCTCGCTTATTTTCATTTGTTTGCTTTCCTGTTTTTTTTTTTTTCTTCCAAAAACACTTGACAACGGATTTCACTGTGGTGAATTGGTCTCTACCGCCCTCTCTCGTTTCCTTAGAGTAATGAGGCATGAACTCTCCTGTGGGTTAGCATAATTGCTATCCACATGGTGAGAAAATGCTAACGTTAGTTGATAATCGGAGATGGAATGGGTGTCACTGGATTTAAACCGAAAGGACATGGTGAACCGGGCGGGACAGAGCACTCCGTGTGAAGTTACTCAAACCAGGTACGCATTTATGCTGCGAATACCACTTATGCCACTGTGCACGGCTATCCCACTTACAGGACGGGATTTTTTTTTCCAGAGATCGGCACTTCTTTGGGATCGTGCCAGAACCTATGAGTCTCATTTCTCGTCTTTTATCCTCAGAAGAGCTATGTGGTTCGCTGGTACGCTGCGGAGCTGAAAAAGCTCTACGTTTGTAATACTGATAAAAAAACAGCCAAAAAATCAGGTGTAAATATAGTTTATTTAAATGAGAAGAGTCTAAAAATACAGAAAGACCTTTAGAAGTGCATAGAGCCAGTTCGGTTTTAACATACAATCATTGCTCACGGCTTTTCTAGATGGGGCAACCACCGATCTCTAAGAAACTTCACAGTTAAATAGGGCTCAGTGAGAGCTTTCCAAAGACCCCTTGTTTGCCATAATTTCCCCAGCAAGCCAGAGTTATTAAGACAAAGACGACCGTCTTTACAAAGGTATAGGGACACGGCTCTTTATTTATTATCACCTATAGAATCATATTTTAGCCGAACTCAACTAATATTAATGCTTTGTGTGTTTATAAGTCCTTAGATTTTATTTTTTATATCAAAATATTTGAATTTTATCTTTGTATTTTTGGCTGATTTGCTTTCATATTATAATGTTTGTGATCTCACGCTGACTGCTTCCAGCAATGTTCCAGCAATCATTTAATGCTTTTTACAAGGGGAGAAATTTAATTTTGCAAAATTAAGTTGAAATGTATTGCCCAGCACTGAGCAAGAGAATGTTTAGCACAGCTGGACACATTACTACTCTTGAGAGTTCCTGCCTTAAGCCACACAAAGTCAAGGTATTCTGACTTTCTTACAATGTCTTCCACTCCCAGGGTTATGTGATCTTTAGAAGTGAAGGTTTATGGATCTTTGAAAGGGTGCATTTGCATTATTATGCCTTAATCCTCGCCTTTGTCCATGCTACTAAAATTGGCACAGACATTAGCTTTTTTAAAATAATCACTATTAAAATGAAGTCGTTTTCGCTTTACCTTTTCTCTGAATGTGTGTGCTTCAGGACGTCCCCATTAATCTATTTCCTCCCGTAGCGGAAATGTCAGGGCCAGAGATTCCACGTTATGAACAATACATTAAACATGACTGGCCTCTCAGGGGACCTGAGGAGAAGTGCTTTTAGCATATGGAGTTCAGTATAGAGCACTGGGGCGCCTGTAAGCTGCAGCCTTAATGAGCTTCATTTATGACAGGTGAGCAATCATATGAGAGCAGGAGATGGTTTGGGTCTGCTTAAGTGTGTTTTGTGTCTGCTTTGTTACTCTAGAGAAACATGCATGTGCACAGGGTGGCTTTTCTTGGTGTCTTGTGAGATTAATTAGGTTTAGAGAAACTTTATTGTTCTGGTTGCAGTAGTGCTCAGCTGTAATGAAGAGGAGGGCAGGTGCCACGGGGTACATGCACCACCTGTAGAGCCTGCCAGCTCTGGGCAGAACATTTTGTATTTAGCTTGTGACCCCAGGTTGTAGTACTGAGCTTGCACAGCAATACATATATTGTATCATAACTTTGTCTATAGCTGATGATGTTTTGAGTTTTCTTTCTTTGACTAATCTTTTTGGTTGTGTGTTGTTTTTTGCAGAGATTCGAGCTCAGCTAGTAGAGCAGCAAAAATGCCTGGAGCAGCAGACGGAGATGAGGGTCCAGCTTCTACAGGACCTTCAAGATTTCTTCCGCAAGAAGTCGGAAATTGAGATGGAATATTCCCGCAACTTGGAGAAACTTGCGGAGCGCTTCATGGCCAAGACCAGGAGCACCAAAGATCACCAACAATACAAGTGAGTGATCTGTGTTTCTTTACGAGGTGCTTTAGACTTGGGGACATCATATACAGTTCTTGAGGAGACTTTAACTCTCCAATTGTTCCTGTTGATGTAATAGAATCATGAATGTTTGGAATCTCATTGACTGGAAAGTGACACCTTCTGAATAGCTTTTTTCAGTGTTATGTAACTACTAATTTCTGCACCTTTTGATTCACTAGCAACAACGACTTCTGCCTGTTAAAGACGCACTTTATTCAAATGCTAATTACAATCAGACTGCCTCAAGAATGTTCATTTGAAGCCTGAAGAGGGGCAGCGTAATGTAATTCTGCTTGTCATCTATTACACATTTACTAAATGACACCTCCAGAAATTGCATTCTCTTGCCACTGTGTTTATATCACTGCCTGAGCCAACTGAAATGGATTTTAAAAAGTGGTTTTCACTCCGTTTTTAAAATGTATTTATTCTTATGAATAAATAAACACTGGGGAATTGGAATACAATATTCAGCAAAGACAGGCATGACTGATTGGCCTCATGCTATGAATCCATATCCATATTTTAGCCTTTCATCAACCTTCTTTAAAAGACTTTTGATTTCCATAGAAGTAAAAAGCAAAATGAAGTGATTTTTCCCATATTGACTTTTTAATATTCCCGTTTATCTCTACCTTCCAAAACCTGTATGTCTGTAACAGGATTTTGGGATCTCCAACTTTCCGTTAAAGGCAATTTTAAAGTCAGTGATTGTACAGACTCGACTTTGATTTATGTGGTCATCATTGATTTATGAGGTAATTGATTTAGGTGTCTTTTACTCACATGGGCACACCACAGATGGTATGGTGAGGACATTGATTAGAACATATTAAGAATTTGCGGAGCCCGTGGTCCACATTTACAGGCAAACTTATAGCTAGTTCCACATTCCTCTCAGTCCAGTTTTCCTTCAGCCTTGGGTTGTTTGAGTCAGACTGCAGTGTTGCATGCTGTGGTTTATTTGACTGCAAATGAATCTGATTTTTCTTTCAGTAGGCATTAGGGCTGGACTCGAATATTCGAATATTCGTTCAGCGGGGTGGCATTCGAGTTTTCATTTTGAGATTCGAATAATCCGTCTCAAACTTCACAGTAAAATAGACGTCCAGGAAACATTTCCAACAACTCCTTTGACCACCCGGAGGTATTAGCTGTAAATCGTTAGAGCCGAAGAGCATTTCAATGAACATCTGATTTTAACGGAGCTGCAGAGAATTTAAATGCGCTCCGGGTCTAACTGTGCATTTCTCCCCATAGCTCGGACCAAGGAAAAACACATATATATATGTTTTCCTTACATGTGTGTTTGTGTGTGTATTAGTGTGTCTCCCATGAAAGCCATGTTTTTTACTGTGAAGTTTAAGGCAGATCGGTGCCTGCTCACTGAATAAAAAAAAAAAGAGTTTATTTTGCACTTCGCCGCAAGTGTTTAGAGCTGGCTGGTGGTGGAAAAATGCATTTGAGTTGGTTTTGAGATGTTTGTGTGAGTTTTGAGCGAGATTTGTAGAGTTTTGTGGGTTATTGTGAAGATTCTATCTGGCTAGCCGGTTTCCACTGGCTAATACTCTGGTTAATAGGAGCTTGCCGGTCGGCCAGGTCTCGCAGCAAATTCTAAACCGGCTATATGGCTATTGAGGCGGAAAAAGAAAAGCTGTGTTTAGTGGTTTGTTTATTTATAATTCTAAATACGGATTTCTGATTCAGGCGAATACAAGATAAGAATACATTCAGCCCTCTCCCACCGAAGCTTCAAATAGTCCATGTTTTTACCTACCGAATACTCGAAGCTCAAAAAATGGCATTCGGACCAGCCCTAGTAGGCAGTATATCTAGACTCAGATAAAAAATGTAAACCTCACTGTATTTTTTATTAGTTTACACCGTGTGAAAACGCAAGCTGTACTTTCCATTGTTCCATAATGAATATGAATCAGCCAGATGTACTTAAAGGTCATTCACATTACCATTGAGAATATATTTCCTCCTTATAACTTACGACTGTAGTGAAATATGATTACACGCTGTGGAGTGCCTGAAGAGCCTGGAGTTCACCAGTTAATTTCTCTCCTGATCATATTCCATGGGCGGTGCAGCCATGGGCTCCAGCCTGGGACGGTGGACCCGCTGGAATGTTGACATGCATTTAAAGTGAATTTGTGGTCTCATTACCCCACCAGCCCGCCATCTTGGACAAGTACAGGCTCACATTAGCATAATGTTTGAACTGGTGGGAAAGGGGGGAAAAATCTGTCAAGTGTTTGCCCTGCGCTTCTGTAAATAGAGCATGCGGCTTGCTGCCGACCCAGATGAGTCCAGCAGCTGTGAGCTGAACTGGAGCAGCAGAGAGGCTCGGCCACGGTGCTGTGCGGTTTTGCGTCCTATTATAAACCTCTCCTTCAATCTCTCCTGCACACCAGCACACTTTTAGATTGTGCCTATGACTATTTCTTTTACAAGTCTTTAACAAATACTAATGTTAATTTAATGGTAGTACAGTGCAACAGGCATCTAACAATCAGTAGAAAATTACAGGAGGTCCTCGAGTTATGATCCGTTCCTTCGACAGTGATGAAACAAAAATGTTGGTGTTAGCTCAAACACATTATAGCTTAAGTCACTTACTGATCCTAGCATAAAAAATACACAACTGAGCTACAGAAAAGCAAAGGAAAACTCCCTAATTAATACACAACCTAACAAGTTCACCCACGTAGCCTGCAGGTAAGGCCATAAGCCGAATGGGTAGCATAAATTACAAGAATTTTGAACATGGAACAGCATTTCAGTGGTAACGTACAGTAAAGCAGGTAGTTGTTTAAGAGACATGCTCCAATGTGAGGTTGCCAGTTTCACTTTTGGAGGTTAAGAAATCTGGAAAGTGCTGCTGTAAGCCAGGCAGTGAGAGCTAAAACCAGCTTAGTGCGGCTATGTGTGAGAGGGCGTATTAGCATTAAAATGAGCGTGCAGATTGGACTGTAATTAGCTGGTATTTCTGCACCAAAGAGCAGAATGAGCCAATGCAGTAGAACTCAAGTTTTTAAAGGTTTCTCAGTGAGGAATATAGAACAGACTACTCTGCTAATTCCCGATAGCCACTTTTTTAGAACACAAGATTATCTGAAGGGGAAAAGAGCTAATCTAGATCTCTTGAGGCCACAACATTTCTGTCCCACTCTCTACGGGACAGAGGTCTTGTCCTGCATTTTACTTCAGCCCAATGTAGAGACATGGCCAAGCCATTACATTGAGGAACAATGTTATAGCCTTGACATTTAAACTGTTTATCTTTTAAAGTTTTTCCACACTTCAGATGTTTCTGATTAGGTACAAGACTAATGTTTAGTTTCTTATCTTGCATGTGAGACCAGCAAGTGTTGGAATCTTTTACCTACCAATTAGCATTATGCTAATATTGTGCCTGAAATGTCAGACAATCAACAGAAATGGCCCTGAAGGGTAGCAGCCACCTTAATGCCTACATTTTCTCTGAACTTGTACTCAAATATAACAGTATGTCATACATGGTCAGGAGTAAAATAAATAAATGTATTTAAAGTTGTCTGACAGCTTAACATGGTTGTATTTGCGCCATGCTAATAGTCTTCTGATGCTAATATTATCTTCCTCTGCTCAATAGCTGTATTAGTGTTGAAGCTCTAGTGCAAAACCAAAGTTTCATTCTAAGAGTGATTATGTAATATTGAGCAACATTTATGATGATTTGCTATGTTGGTACAGGCAAAAAATTCTCAACAAGTTATGCTTTGAACATCATGTAATATATTTAAAAAATGTTGTGATTTCTGTTTGGAATTTCAAGATATTTTAACACCTGAATGTCTAGACCAAGGTCCAAAGTTATTTATAACATCATATACCGTATTTTTCGCCATATAAGATGCACTTTTTCTTCCCCAAAACTGGGGGAGAAAAGTTGGTGCGTCTTATTCAATGAATATACGTTTTCCCTGCATTAAAACTGCACCTAACGTTTTGTGGGGCTTGCTCGCAGTCCTCTTTTTATGCTGTGCATGCTGCAGGCTGGATTTGTGGCATCTGCGGGCTGTGGAGACTTCTCGTGGACTTCTGTAACCCTCGTGACAAAAACAAGACGAGACGCGATATTAATGCTGGTCATGTGACTATAACGAAACGAAATCTATAATGTATTTTTGTTGACGAATAAGAACGAAACTAAATATGGTTTACAATATAAAAACTGCTGAAGTGTTGATTTTTGTTGACTAAAACGAGACGAGACGTTATGTATCTAGAGTGGACAAAAGTTTTAGGACACTTTATTTCTAGATTTTCCTCCTTGAAAATTGGGTGCATCTTATATTCCGGAGCGTAATTATAAGGCGAAAAATACGGTACTTTTATCTGGTTGCTTTTGGTTTCATGTTTCAACCTTACATTAACTTTCTGTCCTCATCTGTGTGGGCTCCATTTCCCTGTACCTGACATTGGTTGGTTTTGTAGATAGGCATGGGATTGACGTCGACATGATTTCAATGAACAGATTCATTTTGTCACCACTGTTGCCACTTTTCCATATTTATACGTTTTTCCAAGTTGATTTTTTTTCAGACTGAATTTCAGTGTCCTCTCTTTGCTTCTCCCCATGAGCCTCCTTTGTCTTTGATAGCTAGGATCAACGTCCTCTAATTTGTACCACACAAACTCAGAGTGTGTGGCCAAATGGGAGGGATAATTGCCTTTGGATCAAGATGTCAGGGGTTTGAATCCTACCTTCAGTGTACCACCACTAAGCAAGACCCTTAACCCCAAATGGCTCCAGGGAGACTCTCCCCTGTAGTTAGGGAATGGAAGTCGCTTTGGGGAAAACATCTGTTAAAGTGCCATAAAACAAACATGCTTCAGTTTCTCACACCTTCAGAACAAATAACAAACTCTGAAGACCCTGATCAAAGGAGGTGTGAAAGTTTACATCAAAAGTGTGCTTTTAGACAACCCAGCTCCTTATATTCTTACTTTAAAAAAAAGTAGTAGTAATGGGAGAAATTTGAATATTGTTGTCTGTCTACCCACCAACATTTTATGCTCTCTTGGGGGTAGACAAATTGTCTCATGTGAGTACACGCCACATATACATACACATAAACTAGAACATGTGCAATTACAAGAGAGGCAGCTGGATCAGCAGAGCTTTTGTTCTCAGTGATTCTTCTTCTTGTATAGAGCCCTGCCTCTAGAAACAGAGTGGCTTAGCCCTTTGAGAGAAGGCCTAGTTAAATGGCTGTCTTTGCTGAACTAACATAACCAGCTCTGTTTGTTCAAAGCGGTATGCTGGGATATGGACAGCAATGATTTGACATGTCCAGGGTTGTCCTTGTGTAATCTGTTTCAGGTCTTTTGAACTTCTTGCTTTATTGCAAAATTAAATGGCAAAGGCAGTCACATCAGTACATGCTGATGCAGTTGAAACTATTTTTTAACATTGCTGATAATGTTGCTAAAAAAAATTACTCCCTGACGTCACCGTTTGCAATTTTCCCAAGAATGTTATGAAAGCTTTACCATGTTGCAAAACTAGTCACTGTACTGTTTCAAGCCATATTGATTATCCTTATTTGGAGTATTTCATAGATAATAAAACCCTGTTACCATGTTTAATACATTACCTAGCTACATAAAACTGGTTACAAATTCGTAATAAATTGTTCTAGTACACTTTCACATGAAAAAATCCTCAGCTCATCGGGAAAGCCTATTACTATTCAGCTTTTCTAGAGAAGCAAGGTAACATCAGGCTGGCACTTTAAACTGGATGAGTGGTGTTGCAGAACTACAGTGTTGGACAACATATTTGCAATACTTTGCTATTCTTTTCATTTGAGACAAATAAATAGGAGGTTAGTGGACATCGGTGCCATAAATTTAATTGGTGCTAAAATGAAATTATGCTTAATAAATTTAGTCTTAAGAGATCTTGACAGTAGCAGCAATTCAATTTAATCAGATATTTGTCAAATTGTTTGCAAATAATTAGCTATCAAAATAATATCATTTGTAGCCCTGTATGGGATTTGACTATTAGCCATTCCTTGACCTTGCTACTGGTTCCTAAATCCTTAGCTTAGCTGTCCAGTCAGGTCGTGTGAAGACCAGTTGTTTGTCATTAGAATGTTCCCTGGCTCTGGAAGTTTAATCCTGCTCCCCAAATTGATAGTCAAATGCTTTTCTCTTCCTTGAGTTGAAGAATATAAGTGAATCAGCAATATCATATGCTCCCTCTTTTTGCTTCTGCTGAGTTGTGATTGCTTTTGTGCATGCAGCAGTGAAAGAATTTTTGAGGCTTTGTGTGGAAAGCGGAGAATGGGATAGATAATGAGAGATTATATCTTTTTCACCGGTGCTAAATGTCATCTGCACATTTCTCAACAGATAGAAAATCATTTTTCTTAATGATGGTGATAGTTGTTCCAAAAGCAGTTACTCAAGAACGCCAAGACTGTTAGTCTGACAAGCCATTATTATTTGTGTCATTTCTTGTTGGTTTGAATAAAAAAAGTTGAGGAAGTTAAGATAGCCTCTGATCAGATCACAAAATTTGGTCACCTTGGCTTACACTCTGCATTAGAAGTTTCATTCTGTAACTTTTCAATGTTCTCATAGTTTCAATCGACAGTAATCTAAGACCATGTAGTCCTAACCCAACAATCAGTCATTTAATCAGTTTAACATTTATGCACATGACTATGCTAGTGCTGATTTTTTTTTAAATACAGAAGATTCTGGAAGATTCATATATCAAAATTATAATAAAAACTGTGATATAATTAAACTTGTGTAATTATTCTCTGCTCAATCTAAGTTGCATTTTGACTAAGCATAAAAAACTGTATGAATGCTAAAGATGAACACGACAATGTAAGTAACTAAATAGTTTAAACAGTTACTGCTGAAGTTCAACAAATGAAAGGGTCACTGTGAAAGTCACAACCTGGGAAACTGCCAGGACTGATTTTACAGAATATTGACTCGCTGCCCCCGTTCCTGGGTAGGTTTTGCATGCGAGTGCTCTGTAGGCTTGCTGGGCTGGGCTGGGCTGCCTGTGTGGAAGCGGTAAGTGTGTCATGTTCCTTGTGATTGTGTGCGGTAAGAGGCTCTGGAAGGTCACAGAGGGTCTGAGCGTTTTGACCTGCGGGGGAAGGGGGGAATGGTCAGGGCAGCAGGTAGCCTCATTAGGGAGTGCAGCTGCTGCTGGATTCTGAGTTGCAGCGAATAGGATGAGCAACCTTCCCCTTTCCATGCCTTTTTAAAAGCCTTTCATTCCTGGTGGGCCGTTTTTGTTGCCGCTTTCCCTGTCATTCCATCGATTGTTTTTCTTGCTCTTTACTCGCTGACCCTGATCTCAATAGTTTTGGAGTTAGATTCCACAGTCTCGAATTCCATTGGAAATGTGTCTAGGGGGTCGTCCTGCAGGGTTGTCTATACCCTGCCTGTATTCAACCAGCCGTGGAATGGATTTGAGAATGAATACACAGCAAATATGCCATATGCAGAATACCATTCAGGTTGGCCCTTTAATATTGACCATCAGACAATACAGTTTTTTCAGCTGCAGTGTACAGTAAATATACAGTGCATGTTCATGGACTTATGCAAGATGTGCTAGGTTTCATTATTATTTTAAGATGCTTATTACGTTAAACTCATAATTAGTAAAACAAGCAGAGAATAAAGAATATCCATTCATTCTACTTTAAAGATGTCAAACAGAATGAAGTGGAGCTAAATGGTATAAACAGGACCAGAATTCAACTTGGCTTAAAATAGCCAATACTGACCGATTAAAGCACCCTGCTGCTGTATCTTTTTAGGACTGCTCTGCCTCTCTATCTAGTCCCATCACAATTGACTTCACAGTTAACCAGGGTTTCTTGCAGCGCTTGCAGTTGGTATTTGCGCTTAATGTTTGCCTGAGTATGTTCTGCTCAAGCCTGACCAGATCCAGGACAAATGATCCAAGCTCAAGAAAATGCAGTCTGAATCTGGGCCGATCCATCATTGCCAAACAAGATAAATAAAATCTGACAGGATAGCGTCTGTTAAATTACGCCATGAAAACGAATATGTCCGTCATTAGATCATGGAACATATAAACAGCTGAATTATTTCAGACAATAAAACCAAATAAAGCTGTCCACACCTTGGGGTGATATTAGCCTTTAATCCTTTAGTTCTGTTTCTTTATGTAGATCATTTTACATGCAAGAAAAATAATTCTGACCGAACAAATTAAATGTAAGCATTCTTTTGGCTCCACTAAACCATCCTCTCGTGTATCAATTTACTTCTTTATTTTCTTTGCATCCATTTTCTCACACACGTTGACCGCATGGCCCTTGATTCTAAGTTCTTTTAACAGCACAAATGTGAGACTTTGGCATGCCATAATAAAAACTGTTTAATAAAGACAACTCCTTCATCAGGAGATTGAGAATTTGAGCCCTGGTGGTGCTGCAGCCTCTCCGGGTATGTGTGATGGCCAACTCCCATATAACCTAGATCAGTGGTGTGGAACTCCTGGAGGGCCGTTATCCGGCATGTTTTGGTGAATTTCCTGTTCAGAAACACCTGGTTTGTCAGTTAATTGCCAGGTTTAGTGAATGTTTTTGATGAATAGAACCATCAAACTGTGCTGGACACAGTTGGACGCCCCTGACCTAGCGTGATGACAGCCAGCGGACTTGTAACAAAATTAAAAATCAGAAAACTCATTTTCAAAGTCATTTAAAAATCAGAATGGGCAAGCAGCGCCCTCCTCCGAATGGATTATTCTGTCTAATGATGTTGTGCTTGGTGACTCAGAGGAAGCACATTCTAGTCTCAGAGTGTTGGGAGCAAGTGGGTGGGATTGGACATGACTGGGCAGAAAATCTGAAAAGATTTTCCTGAATTTCAAAGTAATGAAAAAAGTAAGGTAGAAGGAAATACAGTTTAAAATTTCTTTAAAATGTGTGATGAATATGAATACCGGAGTATGAAACATGACCCTGACCCAGTGGGGGTATGATCACTTCAGAATCACGTATGGGATGGCAGCAGTGTATTTGTTTGGCTCCTGTGCCCCTACATTTTTAACCACGTGGTCCAAGGCAGCTGTTAGGATTTCATCCCAGTCATGTGTTCATTTCAGCCCACTCAACAACAGCTCAGCTCTGACGCATGCCTTCCATACATTACTGTGTATGAAGGAAAGAAAACAGCTTGCATGCTGAGGAGACTGACGCAGTCTTGGAGAAGGATTTATGGTAGCTGCAGTGTGACGGAGCACGTGCGGGCGGCCATAACTCTCTCCGCAATCTCAAACCCTCCTGCCACACAGCCTTCATATTGTGAGTCTCGCTGGGCTTTTAGCTCAATTAGATTATCCATTTGATCCAGCCTGGCATGACTGATTCTCCAATCCTGGCTTTAAATTCCTGGCATTTACTCCAAAGACTGTTTCTCATCTATAGAACCTACTATACTTTGGACGGCAAGACGAATTGCTCAAAAACATGTTATGTGCGGATGTTCAGGATTTCTTGTGTGAATTAAGGGGTCTTTTCTCTTTATTTAGAGCAGAAAACCATACGATGTTTCTAAAAGGCAACGCTGGATGCCATGCGGCTCAAGGGGAATTTTAGAAGATGTCATTGCCAGCACAATCACCCTATGTAAATCTCATTATGAGCTATATTAGGAAATGCATGGAGCACAAAGGCTTTGGATTATGTTTTTTTAGTCTATTAATGATTTAAGGATTAATAGTAATGATTTAACAAACTTCATACAAGTATGACAAATGGCATGAGTATTGAAGTTGGAGTAGGATGGGTAAAATGCTCAACTTTTTCCTTTTTTGTGTTCCTTTTTATAGGTCTTTCACTACTGATCATATTAGTACTCCAGTAGTCCACCAATTATTTTGAGCCTTCAGCATGTGTAGGGCACATTGGAAGAGCAACACTACTCAAATATTGTAAAATATTGTAAAACCACTAAAATGTACATCTTTGGTGTTTATTTTTAAAAGGGTGTTCTTTAAAAATATATATTTTTATTTCTTATTGTAAAAACTAGCAGAAAAATACAAATGTTTGGAAATGTTTGTATATTAATGAGATTATGAGCAGAAGGGGTATGTTTGGGGTGTATATATATGGATTTTGCTGAAAAAAAGAGACATTTCAGATGTTTTTTTTGTTGTTTTTGTATCTAAACATTTTAAAGAACAAGTAATACATAAAGACAAAGCCTTTCACAGTAGTTAAATAGTTACAATAGTATAAATTCTATGAGGCAAAACAAATCTCTGTGGCATGGGTTTGCCATGCATTTTCTTACTATAGTCTTGGTATTGCATTTTGCTGTGGAGAAGGTGTGAGCTAATTTTTTGTCACCTCTACTCGATAGTAGGCAAATAAAGAAGGGAGGTGGGTTTCAAACCAAGTTTTTAAAAATGTGTAAACATAATTTTAAACATTTTAAAAGGGAAATGAGAATTCAGTAAGTTTAATCAAAAATAGCCTGATATATCACAGTTAGGTTTCAATGATCATTGCAGAAAGCAGCATTTAAGCTTTTCCTCCTGACTGTCCTATATTTAGTCATTTCCAACCAAAGCTTGGTATCCTGTTCATGTTTTTGAAGAATTCACAGATGTTTAAATATTTCTTCCCGTCTGTTCAGGATGCCGGATCTCATCCCTCTCTTGCTGTATGCAAGACTCTCGGACATCCATGCCATGTGGTTCAGGGCTGGAATGTGAGGTGATGGCTGCTCACCTGCTGTGTTGACACTTGCTGCCTGTTTTGCAGACTGAGTTAAAGGGAGACATTGTGAAAGGTCCTTTGTAAGGCCATGCAGGCTCAGGCTGTTTCCTCCACTCTTGCACATACAATAGCTACTATAGCCTTGGGGTGCAGAAGAGGTGTTTTAGATTATCCTGAGGAAGTACTACACACATGCAGAAATGATGTATGCCACACTGCACTAGAGTGACTTCGCGACCATTAAGCCTTCGTGCAGCTAAACTCGGATTATACTGTAATTTGGGGCTCAGCTGTACCCTGTTAGTTCCTGCATGCAATTTTTCATGCTTGATCACAGCTGGTGTAAAGATGGGATGAGGCTGCAAAGCTAAATATGTCTATAAGCAACCAAAAGACAGTTACACAATAGCAGTCATATATAGATTAGCCTTTTTATGATATTTAGAAATGTTTGTCACAGGTCTATAGAAGTAATGCTCATTTTGTCTTTTTAAAATGATTTCCTCTGCTGTTTTCATATATGTCTCTATCTGTACTGGATGTGTGTGATTAAATGTTTTAAATGAGTTTAATATTTCCACGCCTAATCATTTTTACATTATTATGTTTATTGTTGTACCACTGATGCTGCTCATTGTTCCACTGCCATTATCCTCTGCTTCTTTGGCCTTAAACATATGGGGAAGCTGGCTGGCAGTATAAATTCTGTCTGATGGTGTGGATTTGGAAAAAAATATTTAATTAAATGTTGTTGAAAATGGATTATATAGCAGGAAATAAATAATTATTTCTGCACGTGTCTGATGAAACATGGTGCAGCTCATGATTTAGGTCCCGCTCCTGAAAGCTTAACCAGCATTTGTCTTCAACTCTTAAGTTCTTTGCACTATGCCAACCAACTTTTCAGCACCAGCAAATATTTTTAGACTCTGCTGATGAACTGTGTGTATGTTGCAGAGTCTCAGCTCTATAGAGAGCACTTGAAGTCCTCATAGCACAAGCTGATGACAGAAGAACTTCTTCAAGCCTTGATCTCCTGCACAGATGGATCTGTCAGCCTGCAAGAGAGAGCAGACAAACGCCTCAGCCTTTTAGTCTGATTCAGGATGGTCTTACTCACACTAACTCTCTCTCTCTCTCTCTCTCTCTCTCTCTCTCTCACATATGCAGAAAGGACCAGAACCTCCTGTCTCCTGTGAACTGCTGGTATCTGTTGTTGAACCAGGTGCGACGGGAGAGTAAAGACCACGCCACTCTGAGCGACATTTACCTCAACAACGTCATCATGCGTTTCATGCAGATCAGTGAGGACTCCACACGTCTGCTCAAGAAGGTTAGTGCTGTTGCAGCCTTGCTTCTGCACTCACTCCTCTGACCTGGGCCCACAGTGGTTTCTTTAAAAGAATGGTGTAATTAATTTTTAATGTGTGCTCTTTCCCCCCTTATCCCAAATATAGCCTATCAGCCAAGACACTGTGTTTAGAGCAGGGGTCTTCAACCTTTTTACCTCGGAGAGCTACTTTTACGAAATGAAAATGGCAGAGAGCTACTCATTTTTGTATCATGAAAATCAGTTTTCAGCCTCTTATTTGTATGCCGACCTGCCGCGGTCATGGTTCCTGCCCATCTCCCATCATCTGAATCTGAATCTGAATCCAAATCTGAATCATCACCTTTAACTCATCAACCTTGACAGCAGTGCAACTGTTTTATTGACAACTAACAGTGTTGAGCAAGTTACCTCAAAACTGTAATGCATTATTTATTACTTGTTACTACTGTCATTTCAAAGTAATTTGTTACATTACAATATTACTGTATTTAAAATGTAATGCATTACTCTACTATTGCATTACTTATAAGTTACTCTGACCAAAATAACTGGAAATATGGAGCTAGCAATGTAAATAGAGCTTCTGCCTCAATGAGCTCATTCCACAGCCAGTGGAAGGTGATGAGGAGTCTGACTGAGCAGCTCATGGTTAAAAACAGGACTAACTGCCGTTCCATCAGTTGCAGGTTCACTCATCTCTCTGCTCTGTCTGACTACAAGAAATAAAAAATTTTTCTCCTCTGCTGATCTTGCGGTCATTTTAGCAAATTTGTATTGCAGTGATGTTTAGTGTTCATTTTTAAAAACGTTTTAGAGAGGGGGTTTTTGGGGCGGGGTCTGCGTGTGACTGAATGAGAGCTTGCGTGTGTCTGAGAGCTTGTGTGTGTCTGTCTGTGTGTGTGTGTGTGTGTGTGTGTGTGTGTGTGGCTGAGAGGCGGACAGCGAGAATGAGAGAAGCTGGAGTGCATCTCGCTAGTTGGGCTGTTACTTTTCTGTTATTTCTGTTTTACTGCAGAATGGTTACAGCCAACGGTGACCAGTTCAGTAATAATAAACAGCAATTTACGGAATACTGTGTCATCACATCCAAACGTTCTGGTGACCCTTTAGCATGAAGATAAAAAAATCACTTCATTTCGTGTAAAAAATGTATTGTAATGTGCATTACTGACATTTGTACAGAGTAAAATACTACCGATTTTTTTTCTGTAACTAATGGACAAAAAATGATTTGGTGTAAGAAGGGGCCGGATATGGTTGCCTATACATGCAAGTTGATTGTCCAAGTGGCTAATAAAATTTGACTGGTTATGTTTTCAAATGTAAGTAGATTCGTTAACCCTTCGGCGATCTACTTGGAGAGGGTTGGCGAGCTACTTGTTGCTCGCGAGCGACGTGTTGGAGACCCCTGGTTTAGAGTTTGCTTCCTTAGTTTTATTCCAGAGATCAAGGTCATTGTAGCTAACCCAAAGTCACCCAAACCTATAACATCACACATTTAATAGGACAACTAATAGGAGTTGTGAAGTAGCCTCAGTTGGTTTCTAACATGAGGGTTTCTAACTTGATGGTTTCTACCATACTGGTTTCTAATATACTGGTTTCTGCTGTCTATAGTGAAGCAGCAGAAAGAAACATCTGCAGCTTTATACATGTAATTATTGTGAATATTTCTAAAAAGTGTCCATAAAAATGAACAAAACGGCTAAAGTGGCTGGGTGTATCCAATACATGCAAGCTCACTAGTGGCTCTACAGTCTAAGCACTGGATGTGTCATTAGGAGACTGGAGGTTTAATCCCCAGCAATCCCAAAGCCATTCATGGTCAGGAGTCCAATAGAGCATAACTGGTGTCCTCCCCCTCCCCTCATCACTTAACAGTGTAGGTAGTTGAACTGTCCAGTTATGTTGTGTTGGCTTTACTATCTCTCAGAACAAGAACAGACTAGCCTTCACCCTCCCAAGTGTTGTCATCACTGCATGATTGGGGAAACCTAGCTAATGGGTGGGCGTTGGCAAGTTGGAGAGAAAATTTAGCAAAAAAATCCCCAAAAGGAGCAGCTATAATAAAGCCAGTCAGTCTGAAGGTATCTTTAAGTTCAGTCTTTTTTCCTGGTAACTGCTGTTGGTTAAACCAACTCTTGAAGGAATTACATCTCTCCTCTGCCATTTGGCCTATCTGCAGCTCCTCCGTTTGTTTTGTTTGTGCTCCTGTAATTTCCATAGTATCCCTCAAATACCAGACATCTGCTCTCTGCTGGTACGCACAGAGGCCAGTACCGTTAAATACCACCCACTCAAGGGACACAGATGACCTCTCTGCAGTTAGCCCTGACTAAAGCTGGATCTGGTGCCTTTTTTTTTGTCATACGAGCATTTTTGTGCCAGTTTTTCTCTTCGTCAGAGTTGCGAGGTGGGCCTGACCATATGGCCTATTGTGGCCTATTGTGGTTCTTGTGGAAAAGCGCCCAAAGAGAAGCTCTAATCACACTCCGCACCGGCCCATTTGATGTCTGAGGTCCTCTGGCCGGAGCAGCATGGCGCTCTTTTCAGCACAGACCACAGACCAGGGACAACTCCCAAGCTGGTCATGTGCTTCCGTATGGCAGAGTCACACGAGCTGACCGCAGCTCTAAATTACAAGGCCTGAACGTCACAGGGAGATAGTTAGTCTCTGGTGAGGGTAGCTAAGGGGTTTCTCTGGCACGTTCCCATGAGGCCCTGAGATGGAAAAGAAGAGAAGGTCTCTTGTTTAAAAATTTAAAACAAATAATGAACACTTATCCTGTTTAGGAATTAGCATTTTATTTGCCTTTTTGAATGTTTGCATTAAAAAATGTATTTGAAGGATGTATAGAGCTAGCATTAGACCTGAGTTGTACATGATGGTTCAATTTCTTGAGTGATGTTAGATGCATATATCTCAACAAACTACCTTTTGACCTACTCAGAGTCTCAAAACTTTACACTGTGCTAGGATAGTATCATTTACTTTGAAATTCCACAGATGTCACTGCTTTGCTGGAAGTGAGCTGGTTAATATTTTGGAGTTAGCACAGCTGTCGGTAGATGTGAGCAGAAGAGGTCGGATCTGCTCTTACTGTAGACTTGTGACTAGAAGAGAAGGTGCTTATTACTGTGTGGGATGTTGAAGGGCCTGCTAGGACAAAAGAGCAGATGTGCTGAATGTGTTACACAGCTGTTGTCAGCACTGTAAGTGTCCGGCTCTGTAGTTTAATTTTTGGACATTTCAGAGGAGAATCCATTACTGACCCACTACATAATGAAAATATTTGTTGACTGTAAAGCAGATCTCTCACTAAATATTCAACTCTGTGTACTATTGTCTCTCATTTTTAAGCAGTTTCCTCCAGGAACAATAAAGTATTCTGATTCTGATTCTTCTGCTCTTTTTTAAGAATGCACTAACATGGGAATTATTGGCCACTATTTGCTATTTTTGGGTTTACACACCATCACTACTAATATACATTTATATTTAAAATGACTGTAACTGGCTGAGTTCACATCTTAGAAAAGTGGAACACCTCTCAGGGGTTACCGTTTTAGAAAAATAAATAAAATACAGGTCATTTTATCACAGCTCCCCAATGTGTTTTAAGTATTCTGAAGTACAATAAATACACACTGATTTATCTAATTCCCTTGCTTACTTGCTCTTTCTTCTTAGTATCTCTGTCTTATGATTCTGTGTTATGATTCCAAGGTTTCTATATATTAAGTGGTAGAAAGTGGGGTTTTAACCTGTGAATTTTTTATTTTTTTTCCCACATTGCTACTATCACCCACTGTTATTATTGTGTAGTTATTGTATGATTGACATTTTTTAGGTTCATGTCCCTCAATATTATTCATTAATAAAGCATAAATATGTACGTATTTAAAGTGAAAAAAAAATATAGAAATCTTCTCTCTTTTGCACTGTAAATGACTATTCAGTATAATAGTATGTATCTTAAAATGTTATAGAAAATAAATGAACGCAAATATATATATAAATACGTGTAAAATTAATCCAATTAGTTCGTGTGTGTGTGTGTGTGTGTGTGTGTGTGTGTGTGTGTGTGTGTGTGTGTGTGTGTGTGTGTGTGTGTGTGT
>JBBKCR010000018.1:9742373-9758287 GCA_037577295.1 Ladigesia roloffi
TGTGTGTGTGTGTGTGTGTGTGTGTGTGTGTGTGTGTGTATGTGTATGTGTATGTGTATGTGTATGTGTATGTGTATGTAAAAAAGAGAAGCCTTGTCCTAGCATGAAATAATACCCTAAATCGTGATTGGAGCACATATTTTGTTTAAATTGTATTTCATGATGGCTGCACGAAAACTCGTTAGACCGGACTCAGCCACTTCATGTGGCTAATGCAGCTGCTCAGTCAAGCTAGCGATGGAAGATAAACACGCGCTGTTAAATGGACAATTTCACTTTATATTACTGCCAGAGGGGGATGTGGACAAGACAAGGGCAATATTTGTGCTTTGCAAAAGTGAATTCAGTTACCAACAAAGCACTACATCACTATCATATCACCTCAAGGTGAAGCATCCCATTGTGGCAGTTATTTAAAACTATGTTTTTGTCTTAAGAAAGAGATTCTCTCAGGTTTGAAGATGTTATCCATTTTCTATTCGAAAGTATGTTTTGTTTTTATCTTACAGCTTTTAAAAGTGTGACAGATTTGGGGAAAAAACAAATAAACAAAACCTTCTTTGTAAAATTTATGATTTAGTGTGTTTATTATATATTATTTATTGGGTTGACTCAGAATTGTAATTAATTGCAATTAATGTTTTTTTCCTGACTTGCGATTAACTAGTTAATTTTAATTAATCACTTTACAGCCACTTAGCTCTTATCTATTAGTTTACCTCTCTCTTTTTTCTTATTCTCTCTCCTTTCTTACAGTCTCTGTTGCTTCCTCTCACACCCTTCCTTTGTTGTGACAGTGCGGAGGGTTGTGAATGTCGTTTGTTGGGGGTCAGTTATTCAGAGAAGAGTTAAAAGCCCTGTGGTCTGTAATCAGCTCTCTCCACTGCCTTTGATTACAGCATAGTTTCAGTTATGAGTCGCACACACAGACCCCTGCTGTCACCTCCTTGTATTCTCTGCTGTCATACACACGCACAGCTGCCTCACTGACACAAGCTGTTTATTTCTGCTCCCACAGGCAGGAAAAGACAAGAGTTGGAATAACTTTTCTGACTAATTCTAAGCACAGTGTTTTGTAAACATTATCTCTAAAATGTTTGTGTGTACATGGTTTTTAAATGTATTTCCCTTTCTTTTGTTAATTTCTTGTGGTTATTAGCTTCTTCATAAAAAGCCAGTCTAGCTTGAGGAAGTGTGTAATCTAGTAGCTAAACAGTGTTTGCGGTGCATGTTGTGAGTTCCGAAGGTCATTCAAAAAAAATTCCATATTCCTTCATTTAACCCAAAATGGAACTAAGAATCAAAGGAATAAAAAGTGCCTGCAAATTTTCATTAGCAATGTGGGAGTTTTGCATGGCTAGACAGGGTTTATTTCATGCATTTTGTTGTCATTATTTATTCGGCTGTTTTTTTCCATGCTGGCAAATTATTTATGGAAGCAGCAGTGCGGTGGATTTTTTCCTGGTCCTGGACCATCTGTGAAAGGACCTCAGCTTGGTCCTGAGTGGAGGAAGAGTTACAAAAAAGGAAAAAAGAAAACATTTTAAAAGTGTTGCAGATTGTATCATTTTCAGGTATCCTCTTTCATCAACTTCATCTTTCGATTGTATTGGCTTTGGTGTTGGAGCATATAAACATAAATGGTTAAAACTGTAATCAATAACACAGAATTCTAAGTACTAAAACTAGCGTAATGGACCAGAAGATTCTCCGAAGTATATTTGGCTGTAAAATTACATCAGGACAGTAATATACTGCAAGCACTTAAGTGTCCAGTGTTTTAACAGCATATTGGAAACATGGCTTTACAACTTATTACCAGCTGCCATGAAACATCTGGCTCGCTCCTGTTAGCATTCTGCCACTGTGCTATGATATGTAGGCCTTTGGTTGAGAATGTGTTCTAGTCTCCTTTGGCATATACAAACTATTCACATTTGCTCCTGGTGTCATATATAGTGATGAGATGTGCTGACGTTGGTAACTAGCAATGAAATGTGTGCAAACTGTGGATTTCTTAATGTTGGTAGTGAAAGCAACTAGGGGTTGTGATGTCTGCAATAGAAATGTATATTTGTCAGGGTTTCCTACATTTCTAGGCCAGACCATTTGAAATTGATTTGTTTACATGTTGAAGATAAAATTAGTAAGAAAGTTGGAAAAATCTATAATTCTTTTTTAAAATACTTTATATTTGCATATATTTCTATTATAAATGGACTTGCATGGTTGGTTTCTGAACCTGCCCGATATGCACTTGTTTATTAAAATAGACATAAATACATGACAAAAAATTAGTACCAGCCAACTTGAAAGTTGAATTTTATTCCTGCTTGTATCACATTTTATAGCTAACACCTATTTATTGCGTTTGAGTTGAAGTACTCTTTGCCTGATTGAGAATCATCTAATTTGCAACATATTTGTGTGTGATGACAGGTATATTGACACGTCACCTAGACAGTTTTCATAGCAGTAAACAGGAGTCTGCCACCTACAGTTCTGTGTCTACTTTTCTCCATCCCCCAACCCCTGCTCCACGGCTAGAATGCGTGACTGCTCCTTAAATAGGCTTAGCCACTTTAGCCCTCCGTATGTGTGACTCTTGAAGTCAGTGTATGTTATTGGCTGCGAATGGGTGTGAAAGGCAGAGGCGGGTAGGTAGCTGAGGTCAGCCCGAGGGAAAGGCTGATTACAAAGTGGCGGCTGGCATGGACCTGTGATTAATCTCCTTGCACCTGTTTGCAGCCACATGCCTGGACGGTGCCCATGCTGTCACTGAGAGGAAATGTTGGGGTTTAGCATGCCTGATTATTTGGATGTGTCCGAGGCTTCACACACACACGCACACCTACAGGCTTTTTACAGTCCCTGTGATGTTAAGTATGAGAATGAACATCTATTTCCCTTGGAGAAAATGATTTATGCTGTTAGGAAAGCAAATCTAAACACATTTTGTACCTTTTTTGCCTTCACCTAACTTCAGACAGAATAACATGTTTTATTGAATTATATTGTTTCAATGTATTAACAGTTAACCTAAATAAAGAGAATTAAATAAGCAATTCTTAACATGATTCTGTTTATATCAGGTGATACATCAAAGTTATGAGGCTGGTATTTGTACTGGGGCTTGAAATACAAGTAGTGTATAATGTTTTTTATTTATTAAATTGGCCAAAATAATTTAACATTTAATTTGAAATCTTATGGTTTAAGATCACTTTACTGTCAGTTTATAATTTTCATATTTTAAAAGCAGAAGTTAGTAATATAAATAGTGTACCGCTGGGGTGTATTTACTCTGCAATTTTAAAGTCATATTTTTCTTATATTTTTGGATTTTTTTTGCTAGTATGAAGTCTAGTATTGAGACAGTGATGCCAGCATCGATTTTTAAGTATAACCATAATATGCTAATATCTGCCAGTGTATATGTATGTATGTTTTTACTGTATAGATAACCAATTACATAAACAAATAGCGGAAATCTGCATTCAATGAAGATTGTTCCTGGAAGGCTCGTTTGCAGTGTTTAAATGGTCATGGTTTGCTGGGCTTTCAGCTGTGTCAGACGTGCAGATACATCCATTGCTTTAGAGGAAGAATTGGCTAGCTGACTCCTTCACTGACTGACTTCTGGGAAAGGCCTTCAGAATCAGATTAGTGAAGGTATGATTGGGTTACAAACAGACTAGAGTAGGCTGAAAGATGGGAAGGCGTCACTGCTCATCCACATGAGCTGCTGTACAGTGAACCACAGAGTCACACCAAAATCGATTCAACAAACAAGATCTTAATTATAAACTATTAATTCTAATGAAAAATAATGAATATAAAATAACAGTATTCCTTTATTACTGCTGGTAAGGTTTAAGACATTCCAATTTCCACCTCTGTGTCTTATGCTAGATGGATTGCCTGATTGTCTCAGAAAGGCCAGTGTTTGTTTCTTTAAGAACCCTAAAACAGAAAACAGTGTTGTGTGTGTTGTGTGAATCAGAAAATGGAAAATATTAACAATAATAATAATAATGCTGCTCTGTAAAGCTTTTAACTGTAGATGTCTGACAAATCCAACATTTTTGGTGCAACTGCTTGGACCAGTGAACTTTTTATTCTAGGAACCTACAGTAAAGCAGAATTTCCTTATCTTAAAGCCCGATTAGTAAAGTGTTCTGTCAGGCATTCTGATATGTGAAGTTTTAAAGTCCATTAAGAGCATTAAAAGCCATACAAAGAAAAATGTCATATGTTCAATCTTTTTTGACTGTGTAAGTAATCTGACTGCATAATTCTGAGCAAGTATGGTCATTCTGGACAACAAATTGTAGACTTTTAGTGAGAAACCATGAGTATGAAAGAAATCAAATGCAAATGATTTGCCAAGGATGAGGCTGTTTTGTTAAAACCTCTTTTCATTTACTTTGAAGTTAACTGACAATGCTTTTGTTTTGTTTTGTTTTTTCTCTTTCTATCCTTCTGTAGAGTAAAGAAATAGCCTTTCAGCTGCAAGAGGATCTGATGAAAGTGCTCAACGAGCTCTACACGGTGAGTACTGCTATCATTACCGGTGCTCATTTGCTAAAAAGAAACCTGTCACACCCACCCATGCTGTGAATCAGTTTCTGGCAGTGCATATGCTGCCTGTCTAAACTCCGAGGATCTGGCTTTTCACCATCATCCAGAGAAGCAGATCATTTATCTGAAGCTTAACTAGACATGCTAAAATTTCTAGGTTAAGTAAATATTGAGCTTTTATGAAACATTTGGAAAAGAGAACTCTCAAATAGCTATTGATGCACTCTTCATAACAAGGGTGACTGTGGAGCATAAAGCTTACAAAATATACCCCAAAATATGTTTTAATATCTATATTTACAGATGAAATTATATCTAAAGTATAGAAATATCATCTCTAAATATTACAAAACAAAGCGGGCAGAATATTTCTACATTACAATGAAAGTGACTGAATGTAGACGTATTGCTATATCCTTCTGCTCAGGTAGCTGTGAGGAATGTTTGCTTTAACCGCTAGCCTCTGCAGCCTCTCTCTATAGGCTGGTGTGTTCTTAAACATTCATGATCTCCCACTCTGATCTAGCCTCAGGCCACAGCAGCCACGAGCCCCATACATTAGTAACAGCACCCTGTTCACCGCTATGAAGGGACCAGGCCACTGCAGGCACGCCAGGCTCGCGTTCTGTGCCCTTCCAGGAGTATTGTACTAAAGCCAGTGATCAATAGTTAATTCCCCTGCTTTAATTGTGGCCATCAGGCCTGCAGTGAGCGCTCTGAAGGTTCACGCCTCTTTCACTCCCCTGCAGCTCTGCTCACATGCTAATGTGTGTTCTGTGCACTTCAGTGGGAATGAACAGGCACTTGTGCTTGTATGCAAAGAAAATATTGATATTGTTATGGTTGGAACACTAAGTTGACATGAGGATTATTATAGAAGCATTTCTCAAAATGTCAAACTTTTTGTTAAAGTTGAAATACTAGCCATGAGTATTGACTGATACAAATCCAGAGTTGGTTTCCTTTTAAAATCAACTTTTAAAATAAACTTTTTTAAACACAAAAACGAAGTTGTCCATCTGCTCACATACTCCACTAACCACCCATAAAGGGACCATAATGGTGTACATAGTCAATAACATGACATTATTTGCTTTGAGCAAATGACTATAACATATCTGTGGATACCACATGACTTGTTCTACTCAGTGTTACTATATGGTGATCTACAAGCTCTTCTGTGAAATTTCAGTGCTAAACTGGCCGAATGTGTTACAGAATCAGACCATATTTATTATTTTTCCCCTTTTGTATATAGTTTAAGGTTTCTTGTCGGCACAGGCACAGTACAGGTACTGGGTATGAGGCCAGGGCTATCTCTAAGGTTTATACACCATTTGTATGTAATTTATCAGGGAATGTGTTCCAGTGTTTAAAAGTAAGAGTCACTCACCTGCAGTTTGGTCATACTTAGACCACAGATTTCCAGTTTTACACAGACAAGTCAGCGAATGACCACCAGCCAGGAAAGAGCAGCTGTGAATCACAGGCACACACTCAACAGGAAATGACACAGCTGATGAGTGGGGCAGATAAAGTGTTTCCTGTGGCCTCGGCGCATTTGATATTGTTCATCAGTCCTTGAGTGTCTGGCTGTGTGTTGTCCCCTGAGATAGCTTTCCCTGGTGTTTCAGCCCTCTTAGGTCTATTTTCAAGAACCTCAGTCTGCCTCCCCACATACACTGAAGCTGAAATCCACTTTCTAACACTGGACCGCTTGAGTCCAGTGTCACATCTCTGTTCTATTTAAAGGTTATGGCTGTTATGAGTGAATTACTTGTATTTGCATTTGCTTTACTCCTATTTTTACGAAGATGGCATGTGTTTTAACACAGCTAAAACCAACGGACTGTTTGGTGTGTCGTTTTGTTGACTGATTTAGTTGAAATTACCCCATCCACCCCTCCCCCTCCAAGGCTATTGCATCAGAAACCATATTCAATCAAGACCACAGCTAGTAAATAACAGGTTTTCTAAAATGGCTCATTCTAAAACGAGAAATCTAAATGCAGTTCCAGCTCAGTAAGTGGAGAGTGAGACCCACGGTTTGGTCAGCCATCTCAACCACGCTTCTAATTATACAGCGCTGGACTAGACAAGCAACCAGGAGGGCCCAGCAAAACCCTTGCTCCCGCTCCATACTTCTACAAACTGTGTTTGTTTTGGTTACCATCTTATAGACAGGGCTGTGTTTTGAATTCAGTCGAGGCTTTTCTGTACCATGTATTATGAGTATGTTGACTCTGTACAGTGGTAATGGCCTAGTCTGACCTGAATGCGGCCTGTGCTTGTGAATGGAGCATTGTGCTTATTGGTCAGGTTGAACTTCAGCAGATGTCAGAGAAGGAGAAGCTATGCTAGGCTTAATGTCGCAGCTACAATCAGCTAAACCTGAAGTGTAAGACTTCTAATCTGTTATTACCATCCATCATGTTAAATCTGTTAGAACCTTCTTAATTTCCCAGAAATAGGAATACTTTCTTTATTTCACATTACCTACACTGACAGACTGATTTCTTGATGTGTCATTTTTTTCCATCTCTGTTTGAAATGAGTGAAAAGGCCTAATTAACTTCTTGGTACCTGCTTCATGCCCTGTGAGTCACATCCTAATGAATGTTATTGAAGTCACCATGGTGTTACTAATAGCCAACCAACAATAACAATGACTAATAAATTGGGAAAATGCTTTAACAAAATGTTCTGCATTCCTGTGGTCCCATAATAGGATCTTTTGTAGGAATAAGCCACTATCCACCACAAGGTTCTGTGTATGATTAAAGACGTCTGGTGAAGGATGTATTGTGCCTTTGCTTTGCAATGGCTTTTTTCCATTTCCACTTATATGCTAAATTATAAGTGTAAATGAAATGAACATTTTTTTCGTGCATATATAGTTACTTCATTCACTGTAAGATTCTTATCCTGTATAATTCCTGTAGTGTTACTATGGATCATTTAGGGAAAATTTTAACGTGTTAATGCTTCCATATTCAGTTTGTTGCTGCATTATAAAACTGAATATGGAGGAGCATTTGAGACTTAAATAGCATAAAGTTTCTTTTAACAACCACAGCACTGAATTTATTTACTGTTTACTTCTAGTTCTACTGGTTTCAAGTTAAAGGCAAACAAATACACTGAAACCAAGCCAGCATGCTAATCATGAGCAAACATGTTAGCCCCTGGCTAACACATTTAGCCCAAGCAGCACAATTGGTTCCACTCTTTTGAATGCTTTGTTCAGTGCATGTTTGTTGAGCCGAGAGTCCAGACGATATGATGCATTCTTATTTTCATTGAACATTTTCATTGAACTTTGCTCTGTTTGCTGGTTTAATTTTTATTCATTATATGATGCACTTTGGGACTTTAATGGTTATAATGAAAGGTTCTAGAGTATAAATAGCAGTTTGCATGTTTTGTTTTTTCTTATTTGTGCTCTTATCATTGAGATGCAAAAGAAGCTGTGGTTGGTCAGCCTGTCAGTCCACACCTGATTTGTAATGTGTTAACTCCTCCCTGTCTCCAGGTCCTGGCTGTAAAGAGATGGTTGAGGGTAAATAAAGAGCCCCTCTGTGGCTCATTACAGATCTAGTGTTTCTTATATGACTGGAACGAATATCAGTCTGTGTGTGCTTAAAGTAACACTACACTTTATAGTAATTCCAGGCGTGGAAAGTCTACCCCCTCTAACACAGACAGCAGTGACAACACTTGAAGGTCAGGGAAATGTGTTGATTTGTTATCTGTGTGGAGCAGAAGGGCTGTCATATGCACATGCACTCATGTGTGCATTCAAAGGGGGAAAAGTGCAAGCACTATGAGAATGAATTGACCAGTGTTGAGTGTGTGGGTGAAAGCTAATCTGTCAGGTGATGCAGCTTTCTGGAGCACAGATGACTGGATTTGAACTTTGATCTCTGTCCTCTTGGCCCCTGCAGGTGATGAAAACCTACCACATGTACCACACAGAGAGTATCAGTGCAGAGAGCAAGCTGAAGGAGTTCGAGAAGCAGGAGGAGAGGCAGATTGGTCGCTCTGGAGATCCAGTCTTCAGCATGCGGATGGAGGAGAAGCACCAGAGGCGTAGCTCCGTCAAGAAGATTGAGAAGATGAAGGAGAAGGTACAAAAGAAACGTGTACATGCTAAACCTAAAGGAACAGTTTGTTTAAGAATCACATTTGTACATAGATATGATCAGCCAATATATTTTGATATTTACTTACTTCTGTGTTTCTGAACATGCTATTCTGTATAAAAATGGACTCATTTAATATTTTGGTCTATTTTCATATATTACAGCATGTCAAACCACTCATTTTATCCACCATTTCCAATAAACACAAGGGTTGACTGATTAACAGTGTTTCTTTCCTGGCATGTTAAAGGCCATTTCAAATTGTCCATCCAGCATTTTATGCGCTGGACCTGTTTTTCGATGGAAACAGTCACCTCAAAGTGCTTTCCCGGTGATGAGGCCATGCTTTATGCTCTCAGCTGGCCTGTTTTCTGTTAAAACCTGTGACAAATGGCTTTATAGCTGTGGGAAGAAGCTTTTTCCCCCCTCCTTTGTCGCTTCCTGGAATGCAGGACTGTGGAGTGCTTAAAATATGGATGTCTGGATGAGTCACTGTCTATTGGTCAGCCAGAGTAGTTACATTACTAACGCTCTTTCGCAGTGTCGAGACAGAGTCAACAGTGATAGGATACTATCTGGGATGAGTTGTTTGTTTACGTTCAAATATCTGCTCATTTGTCCTGTTAGGCTTATTTTTGTCTTTTGTCTTGTTGGTGTTTCTTTGATGACAACAACAGCCAAGAGTCTTTGAGTTTTGGATGATCTCATATTTGCTTATTATTTCTTTGCTGTTTATTTTTGGACATGAATATTTTCCACTTCTAGTAGATCTTAGAAGGAATATTTTCCACATCTAATAGATCTTAGAAGGAGAAGAGTTTGCACAGACTTGAAAGGATGACAAAATCACTGAAAAATAAATGTTCTCACAATAATCTTCTCATTTATTATATTCTGTCTCTTTTTTTATCTCCTCCCATCAGAGGCAGGCCAAGTACTCTGAGAACAAGCTGAAGTCGATCAAATCCCGCAATGAGTACCTGCTGACGCTGGAAGCCACAAACTCCTCTGTCTTCAAGTATTATATTCATGACTTGCCTGATTTAATAGATGTAAGTACAAAAGAAATGTGTCCACTGTCATTTTGGGTCGAAAACACTTAGAAGTACAAGTAGAACACTTATAAATGGAGCTTCATACTGACTCCTGGTCTTTTGGGAAGGACAGGGATGTCAGTGTTGCTGCCTGATTTGCAGTCTGTCGGATTAAACCTACATTTCTGCCTTTCCTTTTACATCCACTTTGATCTGAGGAGACATATGTGCTCAAGAGAAGATGCAGCTGTCAGATTCTGCTCAAATTTAAGCTCTTAAGGCTTCAAATGCACACAGAGTGTGAGAAGTCTTCGCAAATACACTGCGCTAAATTGCGTTTTGTCTAAGACTTCCATCCCCAAATGTTAGAGCATCCTTATTGAGGAATGCTCACTCAAGCCTTTTGAAGAGATTTTAATATCGCTGTCTAGAGGGAATGATGAGTTTAACAGTGTATGTTTCAAATGAGGAAAAGCAAGGGGAAAGGGTTTTGGAACAGACAGCAGTTCAGGAACGAGAGAAGGGAAACAGTGGTCATGTGGGTGGACGCTGCCTCCATATTCATTTCTGTCGTTCTTCTTCTCTGTTGAATGAGATCAGGATGCATTTTTCTGCCTCACCACACACCTTTTGGCAGGGCTACAATTATTTTCAGATGGCAAATGCTATTACAGAACTCATGCATATTTAATTTGAAGGTACTTGTCCTATTTCTTCTCAAAGTGTGCCTGCTTCAATATGTGTCTGAGTGAAGAAAAGCGATCCGGTTTTGTGAATACCTTTAGCATCCCTCTAAGGCTGTTTGAGATTCTGCATCACCTTTTATAGTTTAAATATTCCTGATGTTCTGTGCAGTGGCTAAAATAACTACTGATAAAAACTTTGCTCTGAGAAGAATATACAACTTTTTCCCCCTTTGTCATGATGTCAGGAGTCAAATCTTTCAGGTATATTTAGCATGTTTAAAATGTATGTGACAGATTTTATAAAAACTGACAAATAACTTAAAGTAGACACTTTGCATAAGAAATAACATCTAACTAAAATATAAACCTTAATTTTCTTTCATCTTTAACATACATGCTTATTTTATTTCAGGCGTATCATTTTAATAACTAATTGGAATTATTATGTAACTAATTTGTATTTAAGGGGGTTAGTTGTTTAAAGGGGACATATTATGCAAAACAAATTTTTTGTATTTCCATTTGGGTCTCTTCGACTCGTATAAACACTCCAAGCATGAAAAAAACACTCATTCATATTCTGTGAATAAATTGAAAGATTTTGGAGTCAGAAATCATATGCCTCTATGAGCCGTTTGGACAGCTTCACTATTGTGATGTCAGAATAGGGAAATTTGCACAGAGCCACCCCTAATCTGTCGAGCCCCCACACACTAGATTAGTTTTTTTGTCTGCTGGTTTATGAGCATGCAAAGACATCGAGCACTATGGCTACAGGCAAAGGCAATTTACTCATGTAGTGTTGTGTTGGGCTGGATAGCGCCTCTGTTTCACATGTATTAAACGCACAGCGTTTGCATGGGATGGGTGTGGTGTGGCCAACATTAGCTTATTTGCTTAAAAGTGACAGAGCCCTTAAACAGCTAATTTTGAAAAGTAAACTGTCAAGAATAGAGCTGGTATCTCTTTGTGAGAGTGATTTTGTGCAAAGGAATTCATGAACATGTATTGTACGGCCCATAGATTATAATTAAAGTACATTTGCATTGTATGTCCCCTTTACCTCTGGGCCTACAGACCGGTCCTTGCAGTTTAAGATGTTAACAAATGTATAAAAATCAATTATTATTCAGAAAAAAACAAGGTAGGCAAGGTGCTCCCAAGCTGTTGAAAAGATGTACATTTTTCACCTGCGAAGCCAAAGTGTCCCTACTGGGAGCCGACAGTAAACAGATTCTTTGGAAGGGATTCTGGTGTTCTGCATTCAGCCTGCCTCTCTGAAGGAGGTGAGCAGTATTGCCCTTGCCGCTATGTCATGCAGGGAGCTGAGATCGAACCCTCCTGGCCTCTGCCTGCGCAGCCTGTACCAATCTCTGAATGGGCTGTTTACTGCAGACCACTCCCAGACAAGCTGTCGCGCCCGAGACAGAGAAGGAGAATGAGACGGACATACTTAAAGAGGAAGAGTAGATTAAATTTGGCCATCAGGCCTGAGGGGAAGAGAATCTGCGCCACTCATCCGACTGTTCCAGTGTCAGCATGCACTCCCAAAGCACATCCTCAGACTGATCCCATTCTCTCACACTCACTCTCTACAGGCCCCTGTCCTCACTTTGACAATGTAATCGGCGAAACACTCCTCAGGCAGAGCACAGTGGGAGCTAGCTATTAGTCAACGAGCAGTGTCAAAATCCAAAGTTTCTATGTGTTATCTAGACATATAATGAAGAATCAGTGAGTGTATAACGAGTGTGCACCAATGTGGAACTTCTTGTTTGATAATAATATCTTATAATTGACTCATTGGTGTGGATGTTTCAGATAGTTTAACCTGTACTGCAAGTTGATGCGGAGATGAAAAGGTCTTTACATCATTTTACATGGCACAGCTACATCTGCATTTTCATGTCCAACTGATCTTATCCATTGTGACACACATTGGTAGTTGAGTGTAGCATTAGCACATTAGCACAAACCAAATGATTCTTATTGGTATAGACTATCCCTGCCCTGACAGGGAAACAAACCTTAAATATGTATATGGGGCCGTGGTATTCTCCACTCTACTGTCTATTTAAGTGAGTTTTGTCAATGTTGTAACAATAGTAATCATTAATTTTTTTCAGTTGTCATAATAATTTTGGCAGCCTGTACTGCATTAATTTAATATTTCGTTTACAATTAAACCGAGTTATGATGTCAAAATCAAATTATATGAAAACTGCTAATAAACTAGTATAAACTGCTAATAGTGACATTAGTCATATTACTGTAACATGAATTTATTTTGCTATTTTAAAGAATCTCTTCTATGGTTCATTTTCTGTCTTCCAGGTCACTGTGGCTCATTTTGTGTCTCCATGACTCTCATCTCTTGTAATAAAAAATAAAATATCAAAATTGATCGCAAAGCCTGTAATATTTGGCCGGCTACTGCGAGCCAGTGCTTTAAACTTCAAGGCCAAATAAAGACGTACAGCGCAGAGAGCAGTCAGTGTGATTAGGTCATCTAATGCTGGTCAGAGTCGGGGACCTGCAAACGTTTGTGGCTGATAGAGAGCATGCTTTACTACTCTGCCCTGCATATCTAATGCATTAAGAATGTCCACCATCACCCATTCCCAAATACTGACCTTAACTGAACTCGAACGGCATAAAATATTATTAATAGCTTTACCAAAGTGCTGGTGTAACAAACACAGACTGGAAGCCAATAGTGAGCAGTAAGCATGAAGTCATTCATGTTATATTGCTTGCTGACTTTTCATTTATTGTTTACAACAGTAGCATTTCTTACCAGGTGTTTCACAAAATGCCTCATGGTGTCACAAGGAAGGACATGGTTATGCTCTAATGCTTCAGTATTACAGAAATGACCAGATCTTTAGCCAAGTTAAATGTATATTAGATGACAGACTGTGGGCAAAAGGGGACTGAATAGTCTGTAACTTCCCTCTCTCCTTGTCTTTGTGCTTGTTTTGGAGCAGTGCTGTGATCTGGGCTACCATGCTTCTCTGAATCGAGCTTTGAGGACCTACCTTTCAGCCGAGTACAACCTGGAGACCTCTCGTCATGAGGGCCTGGATATCATTGAGAATGCTGTAGACAGTCTGGACCCGCGCAGTGACCGGCAGCGGTTCATGGAGATGTACCCCACTGCTTTCTGTCCTCCAGTCAAATTTGAGTTTCAGTCACACATGGGAGATGAGGTTAGAATTTTCCTGTCTCATATTATTCCTGTTCTCTCCCTCTTTCTGTTTATCTCTGTTTATGATCAAATTTTGTCAAAGTCTTTCTTAAATTGCCATGGTATCTCACATCTTTGGTAATATTAAGCACAGTCCATCATTCATTTTTCTTTCCAAAATGTTTTTTCCCATATCCTTTGTGACTTTTATCTACCTCTGATTGTCACCCTGCACTACCGAAAGGGAATAACAGTGTTAACCCGAAATATCATATTTCACCTCCCCTTCCAACGCCCTCACATACAGCTAGTAAATTCTCAGCTACTATATGAATATGCAATAATGCTGCATTTCAGTTGGAAGTATAACACATCAGAAGGTATTATGATTTCAGTTACATTGCCTTTACGATCAGATTTAACGAGAAATTGGAACTTATTTTCTTTATGGCCTTAAGCTAACCTCAGTGTTGTGATTTACTAAAGCTCTGATTTGGGTTATTGTTGCTCAGTAGTGCAGAGGGGAAAAGACGTGCTAATTAGGAGTCAGATGAGACGCGGTTAGAGTAGTTTCATTTCCCAGTTTTAATACGTTTCAGCTGCCAGAGCAACATTTACACAGAGAGAACTGGAGCCTTCTTACCCTCAAGGTGTTGTTTTATTGCTGCTTTATTGAATTTTGCTCCCTAATTGGCCGTTTTGTCATTGATATCACGTCTGTGCAAAGATTACAACCAATTGCTTTGTGGCGCTATAGTTTTGGTCTGTAAACGCACATGGGATTGAAATTTGTTTTGCATATTAATTGCTGACTAGGATGATTTTTCCTTGGCATCTTGTCCTTTTTGTTTGTGATGTGAGGAGAAAAGATGGTTGCCTCAAGCAGTCAAAGTTTAAGAATTGAGGGAGGAGAAGAGTATGCTTTTTTTCAGTGGGTGACTGACATGTTCCTGGTCTGTTCCCCCAGGTGTGTCAGATCACGGCGCAGCCCCCCGTCCAGGCTGAGCTGGTGCTCAGGTTCCAACAGCTACAGTCTCGCCTGGCCACACTCAAGATCGAGAACGAGGAGGTGAGCAAACCTGAATTAACTCCACTGTAACTGCTGTCCAGGCGATGGATGAGCATTCTTACTCATAAACAACCCACTTCCAAACTCATAGCATTCAGGAACTGAAAAAGGCATGAATAGTTTGAAATGTAACCAATTGGTTGCAGCTCACAATAAATAAGAAATCTCTTTTGTTATGTATAGAAATATATATATTATATATAATATAATATATAAAGTTGGAAGAAGCTCATATTCTATGCTGCAGGGTGGGTTATTCTGTATAACTAAAGTTATGTGGAAGAATGTCAACTTTATTAACTGTTATGTTATTTAGCTGTGAAGCAGGAACGCCTTAGCAGTGCATCCTCTCTGTATTAGAACCACTGGAATTTGGGATTGCATTGTGTCACTTGTGTAGAGATATGAAAGCCAATTCCTTGAAGACACGCTAGATCTCTTTGTCTTGCATCAGAATGTGACAGCATTACTGTAGATCTGTATGCCTAATTGAATTGCCAAGAGCTAATTGTAGTAAAGGCTTTAGAGACCCTGGCAGCGGAGAGTGTCCGCACTGCAGCATTTCTCTTGTCCTCTAAATAACCCCAGGAAAGCCAAGCTGCCTCTTCTCAATCACTCTCTCTCTCTATTTCAAAATTCGATCTACTTTTTTTCCCCCTCTGAACAACCGCCTGAAGCTCATCCCAGGGCTTCCACGTCTGAATCGGCCTTCAGGTTGCCCAATGTTTGGACACCTGCTGAATAAAAAAGATGGCAGCAGCACAGGCGATCATCCGGCCTCTTTTACCCTTATCTCTGTTCATTCATTCTTGTGCTCCACATTCTTCTGCCTGTGCTGGCAGTGGGCTGGGAAGAACCAAGAATCGTTGTGATGTTAGGCACAGAGTTGTCTTTGGTTTAACAGGAAAACTAGATGCCTATGTCTGAATTATTCCATTGGTTTTCCTGGATTTTTAGGACACATTGCTATGTATGTAAACATGGATAAGGCTGCAGAGTTTCTGCTTATCATGCTTCTGTGTTCCTTGTAAACGTTATTTTACATATTCTACCGACTTACATCAGTATATTTTTTGTGTTTAAGGTATTCAAACAAATTAGAACCAAAATTCAAATAATGCACCTAAGTATAGCACCTACTACAGTGGGGCAAAAAAGTATTTAGTCAGCCACCGATTGTGCAGGTTCTCCCACTTAAAATGATGGCAGAGGTCA
>JBBKCR010000018.1:9781434-9804458 GCA_037577295.1 Ladigesia roloffi
CTGTACAGAGATACACAGTGTGGGTACAGTGGTCTTTCCTCTTTGACATGGTGTGTGGCTGGTAGTGTTTAGCTGTAAATGGCTTAGCTGTGTGTCAGCTATAATCTGTTTAGATGTGAGGGGCATTAGTGCCATTGTAGGTGCCCACACTGTGTCTCTGACAGCATCCCAATCACCCTGACAGCAGCCTCCTGAATACTAATGATGGCCTCTTTTAAGCTACTCAGAGAGCTGTAGGCTTAGAAAAGTTTATATCAGATTCCAAATGAACAGGCCATGTAAGAAGGCTCTTTAATCTCCAGCCTCAAACATCTTTAATATTAATCCTGGTGTGGGGAAATGCACCTGGAGAAGTTGAAACTGTCAATGAGCTGCTTTCAAAAAGGGGCTTGTGTTTGTTGCATTTTGGAATTTGTGTCATGTGTGATATTTCTTAACTGCAGTGAGTCTTACTGCTGTGCTTTCTCTTCTGCAGTGAAAGTCCTTACAGCGAGCATGTGCTGGAAGAGGTGGACCAGGACGGGGGAGCAGAGACACACACCAGTGAGGATGGTAAGTGTGCTTTGCGTTTCTAATTTTCAGTAATAAGAAAGCCGTTTTTTGGTGCAGGTTAAAAATTATACTATGATCGGACCTTGAGACTACAAACTTAAATAATTATTATAAACAGATAACAGTATAAACAGCTACAAATGGCTTCAGAAATTATATCTAGTTGTATTGTATTGAAGTCTAACCTGTATAAATGAACAGCCACCAATATGATAATTATACAGTGGCTCTAAAGTTGTGAATCATAGTGTAAAACCGGAAGAAAAACACTTCAAGTGTGTACTAGAAAATCTATGAAATAAAATTGTAGGCTTTTTTATGTTTTGTAATGCTGTTATCCAGTAAGAGAATACAGTATTTCCAGTCAGTATCACCAGTATCTAATTTCCTAATATTTTTAGTGACTGGAGATTCTTGTCTAAAGTAGATTAGTCCCAGTATAATTAATAATTTTTTGCTCCACTCAGCGAGAACTTCATTTTAGAATAAAGAAAACACTGAAAAGCTCATTTGAGCTGTAGTTCTATATTAGGATTCTGGGAGCATGCTTCTGTGATCACAGTAACTTCAGCTCTTCCCTGGAACACTATATAATCTGAACACTTATTGGATAAATCAAGCCAACCTAAATTAGTTCAGGCCTCCTTTTGCTGAGAATCAGCAACAATTTATTGAAATGTAATACCTGAGGAAATATAAAGGCCTGTGGTTCTTTTACTACCTCTTGATTTATGGCATTTAAGAGTTAAATGTACTGGCCTCTGTGGCTAATCCAGCTTTTCAGTGCTCTTAATGAAATGATCTGGCAGTAGTGGCAGAGAGCTTGGGCCAGTTTTGGTCATCCTTTCATATTCTAATCCTCTGGGTGGAGACTCAAGAAACATGGAGTCTTGCTCAAGCCTGCTGTGCCCTCACTACAGCTCGAAGTGTGTGTGTCAGTAATCTTTCTTTCTACATGAGCGGTGATGTTGCAATTAGGAATATCTCAGTTAAATTTCTGCCATTAGTCCTGATCTGAGTCGATCAATAATATCATTCTTTATTTATATTTTGATGGGTGTTGTGGTTCCACACATATATTTTGGAATATATACTTACTTTTATGGAATAAAACAGTTTGATATAGTATGTAAACATGGATTCCATTGTACATTCCCTTGACTATGTTCTGGGGAGCTAGAAGCACAAGGTCCTGCTTATTTTCACATACTGCCTTCTCTGGGTAATGTGTAGAAAAGTTCATGGTTTCAGCATGTCTGAAAGTGCCTGTAATAACCCTGTTTTAACCTACATATGCTTATGCAATCCTCAACTTTCCCACCTATTCACAATGACGTTACAAGAAGTGTTTCAACTTGGTCTCCTATTTGAATGAGGCAAAATCAAGGACAGCCAGTCAGAACAGATACCATCCACATATCAGTCTGGACTGTTATTTCAAAATGATGATAGGTTGGAAAATGGTCAGGTAAAAATGGTTTTAGAACATAAACACACATGTCAAAAGTGAATGACACTGTGATGAATGAAGTGTAAGAAAAATGTAGCTCGTCTAAGACCTTGTCTAAGGCTTTTAGATCTATGAATGTGACAAAACAAAGCAGTGTGCAAAAACAAAGCAGTGTGCCAGCAAAGGTGCTGCATGCAACGCCGTCTTTTCTAGAGATGTGTAATAAATGTGTAATAAAAAAAAAAGAATCTAAGGGTCCAAATGGTGGTGAACATCTGGATGGAGCCTCCGACTAGCTCATCAAAGGGATGATGAGGAAAGGCAGTGGGAGCAATAAGCTACACAAAATCTTACTGAAAACAGACATGTTTCCTGTTTTTACTCTACAGCTGAACTATGTTCATATTCTCCTCATTTGTGGGAACAGAAGGAAGTCATCTTTTTGCTCTGTTTTCCCTTAAGGCGTCTCAGGCAGATCATGTGTGATCATTTTAAGGTTGTTTAAACATTGATGTTTCAACTATGGTTTTCTAAAGAGTTCAAGAGGATGACTGGATTTCCAGAACTGCCACACTAATGCATAACACATCTTTCCAAATGGAACTGTGGACAGTTAACCATTTCTAGGAACCATTGATGAAAGGAAACAATGTTTATGAATGTATTTTATGAAGGCTTTGAAACAGAAGATGCTGGACTCGTCTAAAAACAGATTTTGTGTCAGGGATCAAGATTGCAGGGCTCTTGTTTAAGAAAATATAGGAAGTTCACACATAAACTTCTTCCATGTCAGACATCAATGACAATTCCATTAATTATCAGTCTAATGAATTCTTCTCCAAACACTGCCGAAAAGACAGATTTAATTTCCATGGCAACTGAAATAGAACCCAAACCTTATTTGCCCCTGATTTATTCTGATGACACACCGTACAAGCCTGTTGTTTATACAACCATCAGTCTTCATCAGCTCTTTATGCACCATTTCTACATGTAGATGATTACTTAGGCCTGGTCCCATCTCGCTGCCCATTCAGACCCCATGAATCAAATCATTTATTCATCAGATCCATCTCTATCCATCAAATGTGTTTCACCTAGCCGTCAGAGCTCCTGATTAGGTGCCCTGGGTGTCAATCTTTTTCTTCTGGTACCACAGAGGTTGAAAATCACTCAGAGAACCCATTCATCTAGTTCCACCAATCTGCAATCTTAGATAGCATGGTTTAGCTTCACATATGTCTGGCCTAGTGCAGTGTTTTGAGATGTTGAAAGGTCTTCCTACAACACATATAATACACATATACTATTTACTGAAACACTCATTGCTGGTTCAGCCATCCTGACCACGTTGCCTCGACAGAACTCCCAAAGGTTCTTTTCCAATTATGCCCAAACTCCTAACCATGTAACAGCCTGCCTTTCATAATCAGGCGCTTTGGTCCAATTACTGGCATTACTGACCACTAATCATCCACCTCAAGAGAACGTCTTGGTTTTCACTTTTTTTTGACTGTAATCACTCTTCAAACATTTTTGCTGGCTGACAACCAGCGCCTCGGATCCTGAAAGTACATGCGATTCTCTGAAGATGGTAAAAGTTTCTGTAGTGTTTACTACTGTTATTATTATTTTTATTTTATTTTATTATTATATTTTTTACTTACAGCAGTAGCAAAATGATTTTAAGTGTTTTCTTCATTAATGTTAAAGCATCTGCATTCTGTTTGCTGATAACATACCCTGGGTGTCAGAGTTCAATAGACTTTTAAATAGATTTACAGTAGCCTCATGCAATGCATGGCTTGTGTAATGGTGTGTGCATGTGAGAGAGTGTGTCTGGCTGGGAGGGTTATTAGTGAGACTATAAAGCCTGAGCCAGAACCTCTTCCCTAGGTCACAACTCTAGCCAAAACTCTAGTGTATGTACACCAGAAAGGGAAAACAGTAGTGTGCAAGTTGGAAGAGTGTCTAGAAATCTGCTAAACTCAAAGCCCAAAAACAAGACCGAGTATGTTTCATAAATCAGAAGGATGTTTTCTGGTTCAGCCTCGAGGCATGTATGTCCTCCTTTAATCCATTCCTTGGCAAATGTGCCTGACACTTATTCATTGTTTCTTCAGTTCATTTAAACCGCGTCTGAATGTGACATAATGAATGAGAATTGCCTGGTTTAAAAGTGCCCTTACTTGCATATATAGTACCAGTAAAGAAGCATGCAAGGATAACTCTGTAAACCACCAGGATAGCACTGCACAATCAAATCAAGTTATCAGTGTCAGTACAAAATAGCCTAATTTAATGAGAGTAGAGGGTTTGAAGTTAATTTTTGGAAAGAACTACTGAGGACACGAAGGATACGAAGGAAGGAGTGTGTATCCTTCCAGCTAAAATGCAGTTAAAGATACTAAGAGTAGAGGTAGAGACCGGAACACTGAACTGTATTGATCATTCCCTCCATCACCTTTATTAACAGAGTGCCTGACTTCAGACAAGGACTGTCAATTGAGACATAGCAGATTGCTGTTCATCACAATTCATTGACTCCAGTTGGACGGTCGCTATAATGACTCATTGGGTTTTGGTGGTTTACACTCCAGGCAAGCTGGACTGTAAATGGAATATAAGTAGAAAAAACTTGTAAGACATTACATTAAATTATACATAACTAGTTACCTTTAGTAGATTTGAGCCTGTATTTATTTTAGCCTATATTCATCTGTACATGTAAACAATGTTGACAGAAATTGGACATTTAAGATATTTGTCACACTGATTTATTTATTTTTTTAATTGTTTTAAGGTACCTTATTCTAGAGTATGTTTCTTATGTACACTTTTGTGAAGAATGTTCAAGCTTCAAGGTTACTTTGTCAACAGCAGCTGTGTACACGTACATATATAGATAAGACAAAGCATTTTGATACATTTATTTAACAAACAATGACTTTTTTGCCCTGTTGTTTTGCCACTTTCGATTTATTTCCCTCACTCTGATCTGATGCAAATATTCCCCCACTCAAATAATCCTCTCTTTACATTCCATTTCCTTCAAACAAGCAAAAAGCTCTGACCACTCTGCATTTTCATGTTCAAAATGGAATATAGCTCTGTTCAAACATCAAAATACACTGTGTGCATATAAGGCTACACAGTGTGCTTATAAGGCTATAAGGGGAGGTACCCCAACTTGGAGGTCACCCAAGGCCCCAGAATGTGGTTCTGCTTATGTTTTTGCTGGCCATTTCTCAGAAATAGCAGCTTCATAAAAGAGGGGACATTTTTAGCTAATGTCCTGATGTTACTAAACTCACAGTTGGTCGATTTGTCATAAAATGATAAAATGTCCATACACTGTAAAAGGTAGCTGAGCTTTTCCAATAATAAAAAAACTAGCTTGACAACCTTCCTATTTGACAACACTTATGTATTATGTACTCATGGCTTTTCTTTGTGATCATTCTTTGCGGTGGTGTGTGTATCTGGCAGCGAGGGTGTGTGGTGTGTAGGTAACAGCAGTGGAGTCAGTGCCCAGGGACCCCCTGTCTGACTTAATGGGGTTTGGGAGATAAAGGAGCAGAAGCTATTTTTAGCCCTGCTTTTCACGTGCCCCGCCCTCCTTGTCTCTGTGGCTTCACTGCTATACACCCAAGATTCTGCATGCTTTTTTATTTATTTTACTACAATAGCATTTTTCAAAAACAATGGTTCGCATTTTAATTTCTTTGTAGTCACTTTGTCATTCTCCACAATTTATAACAACGTGAATAAAATGATCAGAAGTAAAACAAAAATACTTCATCATGACTGGTTTGGAGCAACAAATGGTTTGGTATTCTATCATCTCACCGTCCGTTTCTCTGTGGAGGCGTGGTGTTTCGTGTTGGTTTGGTTTTGGAGGGCTCCTGATTGCAGTAGCGACACAATGCTAGTTTGACAGCTCAGGATGGGAACAGCCAGTGCTGCCAGATCTGCTGCTACTTTACATGCATCGAAGCCCTCTGCTGCTCTAATGGGTCCTTACATAAAGAGGGTCACTGCAGCAAAGGCAGGAACTGAGGCCAGTTGTTGAACTTGGTGATATCACTGCATCCAGACACATTTATTTAGACATGAAATACTAACAGTCCTCAGGCCACACTCTGCACTGACCCGGCGTAGCCCTTGTGTGAGGTGGCATGAACGGTATGGATTTTCTCCACGTGGGTCCTATAAATATCCCCTGCACGGCCTGGATGCTTCTGCCTGTTGCCCCTTCAGGGATTATGTTTGGTTTGTCACCACCATTGAAATCAAGAGATGCACTCATGCATGCAAGCCAATTGATTCTTCAGAAATCTAAGCGGTAACCCTTAAGTGGTGAATGTTTTACCCTGCAGTTGTTTTTGCTGTGATTTGTATGCAATTGCCTAAATAATAATATTAAATGTTTCACTGTGGGCTCTTTGGTAGACACTTTATACCACATTGCATTCATTTAAATGTGTTAATCACCCTATATGACAACATAATCCTAATCCCAGCCTTAACAGTTGAGAAGAAACTAATCTTAAAGTTCCCTTAATCTTAAACCAAGTCTTAAAGCTTCATATATTATTCAGTTAGTGCATAGCATTATTAGTAGTAGTATTAGTAGTGGTAGTATTAGTAATAGTAGTGGTAATATTTGAGCTTGTATTGTGACCTAGTTGAACGCTCCCCACCCTGAATGATGGTTTATTTCATAGCATTTCATAAAATGACTACTTATTTAATGTACAAGTTAGAAGTGCGCTGTTTAAAAGATCCTCCAACTCCCTTACATTATAAGGGAGACTTGTGGTCAGCCTAACTCTGCTCCCCTCCATAACTAATACTTTTGAGTGTGTGACCTTCCCAGGCTGTAGCCTGCCTAGCTCACCTTAATGAGGTTAATTGACCCATGCAGTGACATTTACGTGACATGAGCAGTAGAACATTGATTGTGCCAATATTACGATAATGAATTATTATGTGTGAGTGCCCCTTGCCACCCCATTGGCAAGATACCACCCTGGACAGCCCCAATATCATCCATATCTAAATCTGGCTCAGGTAGTAACAGGGTTATTATAAATTACTATGAAACTGATATGTCATTTATGCATTTATCAGATTGAAGAATTAATGTGTGGACCTATATAAAAGTCCATGAAAATGTGAATCCATTTAGATTTGATGAAAACTAGTCAAATGAAATAAGGCTAAATAAACATGCTCTTGATGTGTGTGTGTCTCCTGTGCAGAGGGCGAGCCCATTGAAGCTATTGCCAAGTTTGACTATGTGGGCCGCTCAGCCCGTGAGCTGTCCTTCAAGAAGGGGGCATCTCTCCTGCTGTACCAGCGGGCCTCAGAAGACTGGTGGGAGGGCAGACACAACGGCATCGACGGCCTGGTGCCCCACCAGTACATTGTGGTTCAAGATATGTGAGTATGAGCTACAGACAACACCACTGCTCTAGGTTACACAGAGAAAATGGCTTTATTTTCAACACAATCTCAATATAGCCCCTACCTAGAGGCCGAGAACCTGCACACTCTGTTCTTTAATATGATTGGACACCAGCTCTTTTAATATTGTAGGTTTTTAATCTCGATTCCATGATTGCAATTCCTTAGGGATCTCAAAGAATTTAGCAGTGAAGCACATTTGCAGGCTTGGCTTATGTAGTCAGACATTGGAATTTCATGTGTAAAACTTTCCAACATCTGAAATTCTTTTAGCCTCTGCTCTATTGTTGCTCTGTATTTACAGCTGTTGTTTACCTTACATAATAGCGTGACATGTTTGTTTATTTGAATCAGAAATGGACCTTCTTGTCTCTATATTTGTAATATACTAGAGTTGGAGGTGAAGCAGGATTTGGCGAGTGATGTCAGCCCATCGGTCACACTCTTCTATGGGATTACTCAGAGCTTTGTCTCTTTTTGGCCGCCCTCCTCCAATATGCTCATCTTGGCAGCAACAGGGTGGATGCTCTTTCATTACATCAGTGCAGTTTAGTTCACTCTGAACTCTTTCTTAAACAAATGCTGTAGCTGTTACATCTGCTGCCCAGGCAACTTTAGCCGCATAATCAACAGATCAGATCTGTTGCTGAGAGGGCAAATCAAACGGATAAAGGCAAAAGGCCGAGAGAAACCAGATCCAGAGAAAAGCCATCCCATCATTTTATGTGTGTGTGGATATCAATAATTCATGCTGTGGCTCTCTGCTGATGTGTGTGTTCTTAGATAATGGAGGTGAGGGTGAGAGAATTTGCAGGCCAGCTTGGGGAGGGCAGGAGGCAGATGATGTCAGGCACTCTGTCCTGTAATGAGTTACATTTACAGGGAGAGGAAGTCTGTGGGATAGCTCCCACACAGGCAGGATATCCTTCGTAATCTCCAAGCCGGGAATGCACTGATACCAACCGTGGATACATCTCACATGATGCTATTACTGACCCAGTACTGTACACAGCTGATAACACAGCAGATAAATTGCTTATGTGATATTACTCAAAGATGACACATATGCATCTACACACACAAATAGGAGCAGCTTTTAGGTAGCTTTTATGTCAAAAGTCATAAATGATGCCATTTAAAAAATACTGTATAAGCCTTATAATAAATCAATGTCATAAATGGACATAAGTTGTGCATTATTGCTGCCATACTCAACTTTTCTTTTTTCCATTTGGTTTGATACCATGCGGTTTGGACAAATGGTCCAAAACGGTTTGAAATTTGACCCAGGTATCATTTTAGTGATATTTCCATCTGATGTTGCAAATGTTTCCCTTAACCATGTGTGTCATAAAGCAGTGTAACATATCAACATGTCATCAGTAGGGATAACAATGGTGAGGCAAAAGTTTTAATCTTATTTGTTTTTCAGGGACGACGCCTTCTCAGACACTCTGAGTCAGAAGGCTGACAGCGAGGCCAGCAGTGGGCATGGAGGGGAGGAAAAGTGCTCCAGCAGAGATTTGGGTTCTCCTACAGACAAACTACCTGAGGGTTATGTTAGCAGGTTAGTCATGACCCAATCCTACAGTAGTGAACTATACAATTTATTTTTTCATTATACTACACCAGTGTAAAGTTTCCCCTGACATGTGCATGGTACAGAGTATATAAAGGAAGGAAGGACCAAAAACAGGTAAACTATTAAAGTGCATGAGATGGTGCCAGTTTACAGATATCACTTTTTGATGGTGAATTCGCCTTTGGGTTGCACTCACTGATGACAGCGGTGTTCAGTTACACACATAACGTTCACAATCTGGTCAGATTTTTGCTAATAGAATGAGATGCACTGGAGTAGGCACACATGAATGTAAGGTCAACACGCCCAATGTCAACCATCAGCAGTGAGCTTTGAGCTCTGGTGCAGTTGAACTGCATTCTCTGATGGGATAGAACTGCTGTTTGTGTTCCAAAGCTAATCAATAGTGCACACAAACAAAAATGCAACAGTGTACAAAGTACCGGATAGCTAAACAGCTAAACTTCTCTTAGTGTGGGTACAGTATTCAAATCTCACTCAACTAAAGTGGAAATGCAGAGCTAAAAATATCCTTGAGAGAAAGTCTGGAAGTATCTACGTGTAAACGCACTCATGTATATTCAAGTGAACATGAATAATTCATGTTATTTGACGTTAAAACGTTAAAAATAAGAGTTGGGTAATGCTTTTTAAACATTAAAGTAGCTTATAAGGCACCATTTTTTTAAAACATGAATGTAGCAGCTAATGTGCAGTACTTGTTTTTGCACAGAGATAAATTGGCATAATAACGGCCAGTGTCATGACTCCTCCGTTACTTAGTGTCTATATTTAAACAAACACATGAAAGACCCAGGGTATCCCAGAATGTGTCGCCTATTATGTGTAATAATCTTACTATGATCTCTGTTACTAATATCTTCATATCCCAACATTTGTGTTATTAGTAATTCACTTAGCAGTAAGGTACTTCTCTATAGTATAATAACCCAGGATTTATGTATATAGCATAGTATGCTTCCTGCATTTTTATTAGATTTATTTAGAGTTTTCTATTGTCTGTGCAGTTGTTACAGAATCAAATTCCTCCAGGATCAGTAAGGTTTTCTGATTCTGATTCGATCAACATATCTTCACCGACCATTTACTGTCAGGTAGTTACTGTCATTCATGGAATGCACAGGAGAAAAGCTTAAGGCTACTAGTTGGTATATGAATCTTTCTGTGCGCACAGCTTGAATCTAGGATATATATCATCACCTCATCTGTATTTATTCCTTTAAATGATTATTTATGCAGAACCCACTTTCCTCACGTGTAGTCTTGATTTCTAGTCTGCAGAGACTCTCTCTCCATCTCTCCTCTCTGTTACTTTCAGCAATGTCTCCTCACTCCTAAATCATTCATTGCATTTGTCTTTATTTAGACTTTCTCCTCCTTCCATGAGTACTGTTAAGAACATACTGCCATCGGGGAAAATAAGAGCTTCCTCTCAGACTGAACAAAATGCTGTGAATAGAATTAAAGTGCTAAAATCCTGAAGTGTGCTTTTCCGACAGCAGATATTCTAATCGACATGTCGGAGCTGTTCCTGGCGGAGAAGAGGGTTGTTGTTAGATTTGGTATAGTCACACTGTAGTTCAGTTGGAGCTCAGAAGGCCGACTCATCACTGCAGCAAAGTCACAGATCAGTATGCGTTGTTTTTTGAGAGCTTCAAATGTTTAAACCTTCCAGCCCTTTGAAAGTATTGGTGAAAAATCAGCAAGGAAATATCAACAATTTTTCTAAAATTGTTTTTATGATTTGCTTGCTTCAAAGGGTCTGTGCTTGTTTTTCTTTCATATTTGAATTCGATCACCATGTCTCCAGAAGCAGGCTCTCCAGCTGCCGCAGGAGTGTTTTGTTGCAGTGTATAGCACACTCTGCTGGTTTAAATGGTGCACTACACTTTTCTGCCCCAGAGTGTGGCTACACTCTTTGCACTTTTTAACAATCATTGTTGTAAACACATTAAAACTGATCTAAGGTCAGCCACCCATCACTATGAGCCCCATAAGTTCTTTAATACTGCTCTTTATTAGCCAGTCTCTCTATATTTGCCCAAATTGCTGTTTTGATTTTCCTATGATCAGTCTGCAATTGTATTATAGCAGAGTAACAGAAATATTTATCTTGTTAAGCAGCCTAAATTTGAAAAACAAAACTGTACCTACTGTACCTAAGTTTCTCATTTAACTGATTGCAAACGGTCAAGCACTGCCAGAATGATTATGTAGGCTACGTTATCTGACATATGTATAGATCCATTGATGGTCACATTAAGCAGTAATGGTGGTATGTTAGTTTCAATTATCCGCACGGAATTTTGTGAGTGGTACTTGTGGTACTTGTGATTATATATTGTATTGTAACATACATTTTATTACATACATATTCTTATAACAAATGTACATAAGAATAGTCTGTATATGGTGACTATGTATAGCTCTATTATAGCATATGCCTCTGCTATTGTCCCACAGTTGCTTCATTACCTACAAACCTTTATGCTGTACACTAACCCATGAATATGTATAGGTCACTTCAGTGGTGTTTCTGTAATGATATTCTTTCCTTTTTCCTTCTTCCCCCTCAGCCGTCACAGGAAGAGGAGTGAACCCCCGACCCGCCGGCCCCCAGCGCGACCCAGTGACCCCCACTGCATTGTTCACCCCTCCCAGAGCCACGGTAGCCATGGCAACCACAGCAGCCATGGTAGCCATGGTAACCCAGGTTCGCCAGTGCTCGGCCACTACAGTCCGAGGGACCTGCTGCGGGGCCGTGGCCCCGTGCCCATGGACAGTCCTGAGAGACGCCGGCGCCTGGGCCACGGCAGCCTGACCAACATCAGCCGCCATGAGTCCCTGAAGAAGATGGAGAGCCCTCCGATCCGCCGGTCCACCTCTTCGGGCCAGTACACGGGCTTCTCTGAATCACATGGCAAGGGCCTGGACCCTGAGAGCATCGCACAGGTCAGCGGGAGGCGAGCGACGACGCCCCTCACACCATGCGCTGCAGGCCCTGCACTGTAACATAGTCAGTGACTGCCTCCTGCTACTAATGATTCACGACTCCAGTACACACACACACACAAAAACACACACTTCTCACATTAAGCTGTGTACACAGTATCAGATAAAAAGACAACATTCGGAGCATCACACGGAGCCCAGGCGAAATTAAACTCATAAAATTTTTATCAATAACCTAACCTATTTTTATTAATAACCTAACCTATTCATTACATTTTATCTATAACCTAACCTCTTACTAACCATAGTAAATAAACTGTGCCAAATCTCATACATCACCACTCAGCATTTAACATTTCTTTCAGTCTGTGCAAAAATAATTTAATCTACTGTTCTCCCTCATAAACACAATGTATCACTGTTTGTTGTATTTATTTAATATATTAAGGGCAGGTCTTTATTTTGATATACCACAGGTTAAACTTTGAGTGCAAACAATAAACCAGAAAAATTCTGTTTTCATTGTGGCCCACTAAGATAAATTTACCTTTGGACAAAAAGAAATCAGATATGTGCTTTTAACTGTGGTTAAAAGTCAGATGATTGTTTGGGCAAATACTGTCCCTGTCAATGAGACAAGAGTTAAATAAAAGGAGTTAAAATTATAGTAAAAGCAATTCAGCTTTACTTTAGTTTTTAAGAACTCCTGAGAACATTTCCCAAACAAAATGTCAATAATTGCTTTTGATGTAGCATTTTACCATTCAACTGGTCGCATTGGAAGAGGACAGTGTTGATTACAGCAGTGTTTTACTATATATTTTCCTTATTAAATAAGCAATTCAGGTCACATCCCTAATCAGAACCTCATGTAGCAGAATGAGGTGCTTCTGGAGGAATTTAAATGCCACTGGCACAGAATGGTTGTCATACTCATAGAGATCCTATGCATAGCATCTAGCAAATAGCCAGTTATTAGTATTGGGTGTGGTGTGGGGCTGTAACTGGCACAGTGTGTTCTGCAGCAAAACCCTCATAGTGTGTTGTGTATATGCTGTTGTATGACTTCAAAAAGGAGGCCAGTTTCAGTGGAGCTGACATTGTTTGACAGACAATACAAGGCCTGGAGAATGTCGAGTAATGCTGTATAATTAGCTCTGTTTCTTGGTGGGTTCTCATTAGCATATCAGTAATGAGAGGGAGAGATTGTGCTGATGATGATGATGATGATGATGGTGGGCTCCAGCAGCCTGTGCAGTGCGCTAATGACAACAAAAGAGTTCAGACAGAGGACACTCGCTGAATCCACTGTGTGCCTCTCAGCTGGGAGTTCTGTGCAATACAGATTTCATCTGACATCTCACTACATTACAGTGATCTGAGGATTAATGTAGAATCGTTGTTATGTACTCTGACTTGTTATAGTCCATTGTTTGCCAAACATTTGCTAGAAAAAAATTTCTTCTCTCCACTCATTTTCTCTGTTTCTCTCTCAGACTTAAACAGGCATGTGAAAAAGAATCTATACTCTCTGTCAATTCAATGGTTTTATATATCAGAACTTAATCAAAAATAATCTGGTCCTTTTTTCAATATGATCTTAGATGGACAACAACACATGGCGTATTACACTGTGCCATTTTATATTTAAAAAGCACCAGACAAAATGCAGAAGCATTGTATGAGAAAATAATTACTACCTTCTGCTTCTATAGGAATTAAGAGGATTACGTACCAGCCAGGTGCTGTTACTCAAAAACCTTTGATTAACTGATCATTAGCAAGTAAGACAACTCCTATAAATACAGAGGCTTTAGCAGTTTGCTGGTCTGGAGCATTCAGGTGTTTATCACAAGAACCAAAAGGAAAATTGCTGATCCTCTGATGATTTGATGTCCCAGCGAATTCAAGCCAAGGTCAGACAATGCAGTGCCCAAAGAAATTGGAAACATTCCAGAAGCTATATTTCAGACTATACAGGCATCAATTAGCATGACAGTACAACTATATAAGGACTTGTTTGGAAAGGTTGCCAGGAGAAAGCCTCTCCTCTCTAAAAACAACATAGCAAAACAGCTTAGGTGTCCAGAGTCACATCTAAACAAACACAGGACTTTTGAAACCATTCTCTGGACAGATGAGACCGAAGTAAGGACATTTGGCCATGATACACAGCATAAAAAATCCTTTCTGCAAATTCTTGCTGCTAAAGGAAGTTCTGCGTTCATTGCATATGCTTAATTTCTCACATATGACTTCTCTATTATGGCATTTGTCCTAAATAAATGACACGCTGGGTCTATGCTGTGTGTTGTTTTACACTTTATATTAGAATGAAGTCATTTTAGAACCTGGTAAAGCCCCAATGGTTTTTAATGTTGCCCTGAAATGTAAAACCGCCAAACTGATAGCGGCTATACTTTTTCACATGACTGTATATAATTTTCAATTGTGGAAACAATTCTGTAACTTAATGGTCAGAAAGGTATTCTGATATTTTTCTTTCTCTCTCTCTGATTAGGACATTGAGGAGACCATGAACACGGCTCTGAATGAACTAAGGGAGCTGGAGAGGCAGAGCACGGCCAAGCATGCTCCTGACGTGGTGCTGGACACCCTGGAGCAGATGAAGAACACACCCACCCCGGCCAGCTCTAGCGAGTCTCTGAGCCAGCTGCCCGCTCTGCTGCTGCGTCCGGCCGCTGACCCACCCATGCGTCGCTCCACCAGCTCCTCAAGCGACACCATGACCACCTTCAAGCCCACCGCCACCCCACGCATGGGGGTGCAGCTCAAGCCCCCTGCCCTTCGGCCCAAGCCCATGGTGGTACTGCCCAAGACCGGTCCGGCCCAGCCTCCAGCACCTCCACCTCATGATCCGCTGGATAAGTCCTGCACCATGTGATCGAGCCAGAAAGTAAATCAATGAGATGACTTTGCAAAGGGAAACTAGTAACCCAGCATACGTCGGATGTGGCGGGAGTGCAATTTATATTGATTATAAATGCCACTGAGCATCCTTTTGGCTCTTCTGTATGTTCAAATAACTCCCTCTACAGCCTCCCTTGTATGTTCTTCAAGAAGACTGGACTGAATCCTGTCAAATCTGGTTCCATATTCAAACTACAGCTCCAGAATCAGTGACATCATATACAGTGGTAAACTCTCCAGTGGTCCTCTCTAATCATCTTTCACTTTAGTTTTGGATTCCAACTCTAAACAGGACAGGGAGAAGGTTGTTTACGTAGTTTTGTAAGCTATAATTTACGTGTTAATGAGTATACAGGTCCATAATAATCTGTAACGAAATCAGCACGAGTGTCTGAGCGCGGACACATGGAGCATAACATTTGACTAAGTAGCTTATAATTTTTTTTCCTTCTCAGAATCTAAACGTAAGCTGTCCTACTGTTCAGTCAACAACAGAAAAGCAAGCATTCTTTGATGTAATTCTGGAGTAAAACAGGTGCAGTATATAGAAGTTTCACGTGATGTGCACCTGAAAACGTCTTGCATGTAAATAGAACTTTTAGATCCTTCTGTAACTCTACATATGACTAGATAACTAAACGTAAACTAGATCAAGATACTTAAACTTTGACTCAAAGAAAGCAACAAATCACAAAGGCTTCCTGTGTGGTTAGAATAACTCAGTGTTGGTAGTTTATCTCCACTAGAGGACTGCTAAATGTAAATAATGCTGAAACAATGCAGGGTCTGTTGTTTCTCTGTTTACAGCTTTTGGATTGTGGGAAATGTAGTTTGTAGGTAAAGATTGGACCTGAGCCTGCGCTTGATGAGTTAATAAGCAATTAATGTGGGTTACTGGTAACAAAGCAGCACTGCCACATGAAAAACGATCCCCATCTTTGATGGTGTATCAAAAGAGGCTGCTATTTTCCCAATCTGACAGGCTGGTTATTTTTAGGCTAAGAGAAATTGAGTGTGCCAGGCTTTACTTTAAATATTATATTTTTGATAGTAATCGTGGTAATGATATGTATATGCGCAGTTATCATCCATTAAATTTAAATAACTTTGTTTTTAAAACAGAGGTGTATCTCAGCGTAGTACTTTAATTATTTTTCCCATTAAATGTAGAAATGTAGTATACGAAATAATCCAGCTTAAAGAAGTTTTGATAGGAACACCAAATTTTCCACAAACGTTCATATATATAACATTTTATTACATTCAACTGCTGTGAAGTGGTGTCAAGAACAAATCCATGCACTGTTCATAGACGGTACAGAATTTAGCTTTACTTCAGTCTTTCTCTCTCTCTCTCTCTCTCTCTATTCTCTTTCTCCCTTTCTTCCTTCTCTCACACTTTCTCTCATTCTCTGTCACTCACTCATTCACTCACTCTCCGAAAAGAGACCTCTAAACTATAAAGCATGGATTATAACACTTTTAGCTGTGATATGCAAATAACTTTTAAAAGTCTTTGCGAAAAAGACTTGTGGCAATATTTCTGTAGTTTCACCAAACAAAGGAATGATGCCAATAGCCATGGACTCACCGACTGTTACTGTAAACCTTTCATGTAATCATTCTGCTTCTTGTTGTGTCTTGGTGTTGGGATAGTATTTGGTTTATGTGGTCCAGACCAGCTAACTGCCTAATGTGTTAACAGCCCAAAGCATCTCTAAAGCTTTTTAAAATTGACATCCAAGAGGCATACTGGAATTTCTTGTTTTTTCTTTGACATTTTTAATCATATTCAAATTAACATAAACCAGACACTCAAAAACAGTTATTAAATGTGCAGTTAGATGGATCCACATGGCCATTTGTGTGTAAAAACATTCCACAACATTTGCCAACCCTAAGAATCTGCCCTTGAAAATAAGGGCAAATTTTTTGACCACAGTGATAAAAAAAAAACAACAACAACCAAAAAACACTGATGGCATAGGATGAGCAAATGAGTGTGAGTGTGTGTGTGAGAGACTGATGACCATGGATCATGTGCTCATATAGAAATTTAGATTAATTTAGAAGTCAGCAATGTCTGTCATTGATCCAATGTTGCTAGACATCAAGAGAAAATAAAGTAATACCTGTTGCATAATGTATATGACAATTATTTTGCCTTTTAAATGACTAACTGTTGAATTATAATAGAATTTTAATATAGGTTCTTTTTTGTAAGATGGTGTACAGAGCATTATAGACAGAAAAAGCTTTATTAGATAGTGTATTTGTTTCAGGGTTTTATATGGACCTTGAAAGATGTTTTACCCTAACACAACTGTGCACAGTAGCAGAACCATCACTTGATTGCTATTCTGTCAGTGTGTCCATGTACATCTGTAGTATGGACTTGTGAAAGTGCCTTTAAAAGCTGTTTTAGAGGAACTTCAAACCAATGTCCTCTGTGCTGTTGCGTTCAGACCCAGTACAGTGCGTAGGGAAAGACGGTGAATACATTATTAGTCAATAAGAATGATCAAATAAAGATACTGCTTATCCATTGTGACATTGCACTTTGATGTATAGGACTGTATATTTGGCATGTAACATCCTAACATGTTGTAGAGCTCTGTGGGGAGCAGCTCCCTGGATTATGTCTTTCTAATAAAGAACATAGTTTGATCAATCTGTTGTCTCGTTGCATCATTTCCCAAGCACGCGCACACACACACACACACACACTATAACAGATTGACAGATTGTGGAAAGACAAGGTACTGTTATTTGGTGTTTTCCAAGCTGCTAAAAATAAGGCCTCCAGTTTTAAATTAAGTGTTAAAGAAAAAGAACAAAAACTCCAGCCACTATTTAAAACACATCAAGCACCCTTCCACTTTCTGATGTACATAATATAGGGATTTAAGGAAGCCAACAGGGACTTTGCATTCCATTACATAGAATTAAATATGGAGTTGGTCTCCTATTCCAGCTTGAGCGATTTATTCTCTTGGAAGGCTTTCCACAATTTTCTGAGGGAGACCATTTATTCCACAGTGCAGGTGTGTTAAATCTTGTTAACTGTCCACAAATTTGGAAGCATGATGTCCTAAATATATTTGTATTCTGAAGCATTAATATTACCATTCACTGGAAATAAGGGGGCACCAGAATTCAATAATTGAGGTGTCCCAATACTTTTGTGCAAGTAGTCTATTTTGCTCCTCTACACAGTTCCAGCATTTACTACTTTATTTAGCTGTATCTTGTAGCAGTTGGGTGGTATAATGGATAACACTACTGTGGAGAAGCTGAAGTTTTCTCTCCAGACAGGATCACCAATGTAACAATATAACAAAATGCATTCTTACTATAGAAAGTGTCTCAGAATAGAAATGTTTGATGCCTATGTATACTGAAGGGTATTCCATGGAGAGCATTTCTAAGGAGCAGTAAAATATTATTTTATTAAAACTACTAGACCTGTTTTTTTCACTAAAACAATACAAAACACAATATTACATTTTTTTTGGAAACTAAAGACTTGCAACAATTTATTTTTTCATGGTCACATTTCTTCCTAATGCAGGTTTAATTCTTCAAATGTGCATTATCTTGCTCATTGACCATCCGAATCCGAAGAATTTTACAATTTTACATCCACTTTATTTGGTCATAGATTTTTAAATATGAGAACATACATTAGTGACAAGTGACCTGTGATCTGCATACAGCATGAGTGAATGGACAAGAAGAGTCTTATGAGTTTGAATTATGCTCTGAAATTGTGGCACACTTGGCAACAATGGATAAAAAAGGTCCATTGTTTATAGAAAGTAATATCAAGGAAAATATATTAGTTTAGGTTTTAGTGTATTTTAGTTTTAGTAATGTCTAAATTAGTTTTAGTTTAGATTTGATTGTTTTTTTGTATTGAATTTCTATTCATTTTAGTTAGTTTAGCTTTTTGTGAATTTTAGAAATGTTTCTTGTTCTGGTTTGAACACAACTGGAGGAAATGTAAACGTGTTCTGCAACTGATCATGTATTTATTTATTTATTATTAATTATTATTTTAAAATGATTATACATAGAATACAAATTCCCATAGAGGTTACCGCGTACTATCAAACAAAATACAATAATAGTTCATATCAAATTTAAAGGGGTCCCATGTTACAAGTAAGGCAATAAAATGAATAAATAAAATAAAAATTGAAAATTAAAAAAGTAAACTTACACATGCCCAATAATAACTTTTTGGCACGACAATTTTTAAACAATTTCAGTAAGCCGTAAATTAATATAAATTCGTTTTAAAAATGTGCAAAGCAGGGGGAGAGTCTCCCCATTTACTACAATCTATATGATATTTGGTCCTGTACTGAGGTTTGGGAGTGATGGGGTGGGGTTGCTGGACTTGGTTGGTTTCGTTTTCGTGGAAGTGGAAGTGGAAAGCTGGCGGAGTGGAGCTGGAGCTGCAACATGGCGCAGTCTCTCTCTCTCCTCATGTTCCGGACGGTCTGTCAGCCTTCAGGGAGTCTGGAATTCGAGAGTCTGAATCAAACTGCCCGACAACACTTCACGGTGGCTAATGGAGTTCTTATGGAGGTTCTGACCGACTTCCACAAGTTTGTCATCGTTGAGGGTAAAGAGAAGAGAGAAGGATCGATCCTGAGTCCAGACACTGTAATTTTGGCTAAAACGGCACTACGAGTTTGTTCGACCCTGCCTGGCCAGTGTGCGGGCTGTCAGGACCTGCACCTCTGCAGGTACTTTGTGTGTGGAAGCTGCAGGTTTGGGTGAGTGCCTATTTCTCTGCTTTAACAGGCCAAACACTCCGAACTTTTAATTGGAAATGTTCTAAACTCCTGAAATGTTCTTCCTCTCAGGGCGCGGTGCAAAAATGGGCACGTGACAGACACTCATCATAATTTAGTTATCCTGAGCAGAGAAGGTCTTCAGGATCTTGGCAAGGCAGAACTTTTTCAGCTGTTGCTGCAAAACGATCCTCGGTTACTGCCAGAGGTGCGTGATTCAGATTACCTTCTCATTATTAGTTGCATGTCCAAAAAAATCACCCCTTTTGATTGGTGGAATCAGTTGTTTAATGTGCTGTAAGTTCAATTAACGCATAAACACAGGCACAAATACACACCAATTATATTATCTATATTACAGAATAACAAAGGCAGTAATATCAACACACACACCATTTACGTAATCTATATAAACGGTGTGTGTGTTGATTCTACATAAATACCTCTGTTATATAGATTATATATAATATAATCTACTCTATAGCAGAAAAATTTGCCAGTAGAATAGGACAACCTGGGAAAGCTGCAGAATAAAGAAGCACCATCTAATACCTGAAGTGACATTTGTGACTCAGAACTAGTCAAATAACATCAATACCTGTCATCAGCTCCTGTTATTACTGAATGCAACCAAATCCTCACATCTTCAACATCTAATGTAAAGTCTGTTTGGAGTCTGTTTTGTTTCCTTTTTGCTGCAGCATCTATAATTATACACAGTGCTGAATGATCAGGTGTCAAATGTGTAAACTTTTGAGCATTTAATAGCACTTCTGAACAAGGAACCAAACATGCGTCCTGTTTTGAGCCTTCTTTGTAATGGTTTTAGGTGTGCTCCCATTATAATAAAGGAAACGGAGAGCATGGTAGTTGTAAGTATCAGACGTCCTGCTCCAACCTGCACCTCTGCCAGCGTTTCCTGCAGGACGAGTGTAAATTTGGTGATGAATGCAAGCGGGCTCATTTGTTTGATGCGACTGCTATGAAAATCCTGAACAGCAGAGGACTCAGCCCAGTAAACATCAGTAACTTCAGCAAGATCTACAAGCAAAGGTTCCTCATCTCTTCTTACAAAGAAGCAGCGCCGGTTCTTCATCACACAGGAACAGCAGGTGATCCCAGGACAGGTAAGATAAACAGAAGAGCACAGTGATTTACTTAGCCTTCAGCTTGGTGCATATTTTCTGTTACTGTCCTCTCTGTCAGTGATAACGATCTATTGTCTATTTAGCATCTCCAGTTACAGGCGAAAGTTCAGTGCAGACCTCCAGCAAGCCTGTGAGTGAAATTGACACAAATGAGATCTGTCTTTTCTTCATCCGCAGAGGCTGCAGCTTTAAAGGTAGACGGCAACACAGATCATGTGATGGAATAGACACTTTTGGAACTGTGGGAATTGATTACAGTCATTTGATTTCACACTAAGACATATTAACCCCTATTAACATTTGTAAATTACATACAGCCTACAAACATTGAGGTAGACTCAAACATCTACAAGAATCCTGCATTGTAAATCATTCAGATTTTTATATGAAATGCAGATAAAAGTATTATAGACAGATGTACAGGCTCAGATTTTGTTTATAGGAAATAGGATTGCGATATCTACAATGCAACTATAGCTTTTTTATTTACTATCCAATGTAACAAGCAAACATGTGCTTGTTTTCATATTTTTATATTATGCTGATGATACTAAACAAATGTTGTATCTGAAATATTAATATCTGATTCCTATCGGCATGGTTGTAACTAGGAAATAGTAAAACTTCTCTGAATAACTTTGTTTACGCCTACATGGTAAATCTTGCAGTTTATAGAAAATTCCCCATTGATAGTCAAACATTCTTTGTCATGGTATACTTTATTACTGTTTTTCTGTCAAATGACTTTTCTGCTTGATTTGCCTTTTTCAGACAAGTGTGTCCGTGTTCACTATCATCTCCCCTATAAATGGCAGATTTTGGATAAGAATGGAAAGACTTGGAAAGATTTCCAGAATGGAGAGGAAATTGAGAAAGCCTATTGTAACCCAGCTAATGATGTCGGGTATGGTGTAATGTGTTATTTCATATGGAGATACTACACTATATGGTGAAAAATATTGGGACGCTTGATCATTAAACATATAACAGCTTCCACTGGTCTTGGAAGGCCATTCATAAAATTTTTATGTGCTTCTGTGGAAATTTCTGCCCATTCATTCTGTAGAGCAGTTATGATGTCAGAGACTGATGTGGGATGAGAAGGCCTGACTCACAATCTCTGTTTCAGTTCATCCCTAAGGTTTTGGATGGGGTTGAGGTCAGAGCTCTGAGTGGGCCTGTCAAGTTCTTCCACACTGAACTCATCCAAGCTCGTTTTTAGGGACCTTGCTTTGTGCACTGGGGCACAGTCATGCTTTAATAGAAAAGGGTCTTCCGCAAACCATGTCTATGAGCAATGTCCAAAATATCTGGGTGTTCTGAAGCATTAAGATCACTCTTCACTGGAAGTAAGGAGTCTAACCCAAACCCTGAAAAACAGTGGTGTCCCAATACTTTTGTCCATAAAGTGTATGATTTATCATCAGGTAATGCATATTAAAACAGGCAAACAGTCAAACTTTTAAGGAATAAAACATGAGCCAAAGTTATAGTAATATATTAAAACTTTCAGTCCTGGGCCTCAGTCGGTGAGTTTTACCTCAATGATATGTGGAAGGACACCAGTTCGCCGTCTGTCTACAGCATCTTCTGTTACCAAACCGCCTCACTTCATCCTGACCACTGAGTGGCTCTGGTACTGGAAGAATGACCAAGGAGAATGGACTGAATATGGCCAAGGGGTCAGTATCCTTTTTTAAAATCCTATATCAGTGTTTATTTATTTGTTTTTTGCTGTTCTCAAATAATCATGTTATTGTTTGTAGATGGATGCAAAGCATGCCACCCCTCTCACCTCTCAGACACTGGAGAATGTTTTCCAAGCAGACCCTCACAGTGACATTCCTGTCAGCTCTGAGAAACATACATACATACTTTCCTTAAAAGGTACTCTCAGAAAACCAGGAAGCTATTAACCCTTATAAGGTCTTCCTGCTCAAGAACCCCCCCACACGGCTGCCAATGTTCGGATGATACCAGGACATACATTCTTGGCCGTCACTCATGCACAAGACATCAAGTTTATTTTGACTTCTTCATGTCATACAGTGGGGAAAAAAAGTATTTAGTCAGCCACCGATTGTGCAAGTTCTCCCACTTAAAATGATGGCAGAGGT